>JAODUI010000027.1:9073685-9094871 GCA_027563995.1 Papilio gigon
AGTATTAAAATAAGCATTGACGTTTTGATACAAATGTTTAGGCAAAGGAATTTCTTAGTAGCACGAGGAATACATTCGACACGGCCACTATTTTATTCGTCGCTTTTAAAGTTCATAATATAGGACTACTCTGGGTGAGTCTGTGTGTGTGTACGCAGCGCCGATATAGAACAGTGTCAGCGTCAATAACACAAACAATTAAACGTATTGTAGTCGTTTGATTCTCCCGCAGTACTTCAACATCATTTAACACCTTGAAGCAATATTTCAACATACAGACAGCAATAATTATAACGCAATCATCTTTAACGCTAACTGTAATCTACATTCAACCTAAGGCCACCTAAATGTAAGGTACAATTTCGGGCGCGCGACATTGACGTAGGCATCAAAGTAACTACATTGTGACGCGTCTGTCCGATGAGCGAGCTTAATATAAGGTGCGCGAGCGCTGAAATACGGGTGGTTTGATACCTAGGGACGCGGCGCGACAGCTGCACCACTAAAATAGTCGCCGGACGCGCGATTCCGCGTTTTTCACTGTCCGTGTGCGCATCAATTTCTGTCTGCATTTGTTAGCGAATGACAGATGCTCTACACCACTGACAGCGTAACTAACTTCAAGTCTGCACTTCGGATAAACCTTAAAGCATAACATTTGAAGGTTCATTTTCCCCTAAAAATATTGTTTGTTGAAGTTTGTGGCAAGACAGCCCCGACGCCTTGTAGTTGTCAACATCATAATGACGGTCGTGCTAAGGACGTATTTATGTAAACCCTTTGAGAGATGCGGTTTTAGAACTGAAAAATTGTCGTTAGAGGAATGCGCTGCGACACGCGGCGCGCGTCTACTGCGAAAGTTTAAAAGTTCAGCTGCAGGGGGACTAGTGTGCTAGATTAGTATTGCGTTTATTTTGACTTACTAAGAGAACTGTCCATACGTAAACAGTGTACCTAAATGAAATAATAATAAGACAGAAGGAATTGCATATTATAATTAACTTCTTAGTTAGTCGATGAATCTAGCATGTCAAATCAAAAGCCAATTCACAAATGTAGTGTAGTGCCTTTTATCACTCGCTAAGCATATCCGCAAGTGTTTAGTGCGTGTAGCGCAGACAATATTTCAATCAAAATGGATCCCGGCCTAACCCGGGCTACGACAGCGTCCGCCGTCTCCGAAACCATTACAAGAACAATCTAAAATAAGTCTGAGAAGTGTAGACGTGTCATAATCAAAATGGCGGCGGTGTTCGGACGCTAATCGGGCAGATATATGTCAGTTGGCAGCTAATTGCGGGCGCGCACCTCCGACACCGGCACTTGTCGTTTGATGCACTGCCCCGCGCGGTATGCCCGCCAGAGATTTACTGGACCGGACCTGAGTGAAGCGACGTGTCCACATTGTGTCACGCGGCTCGACTTCACTACAAAGAAGATAAGGCTAGATCACTAGTGTAATGAACACGCGCACACGAACGCTCATTTTCATAGCTTCTAATTTGAACTAAAAGAAGAGATCAGTAACAAATGCAAAGTCAGTTTGAAGTTTTAAAATCTAGCAGGCTCCAAATGACGTTAGCGAACTTAACTAACAATATCACAAAATGCGTATCAAAATTTTAATACGAATAAACTGGTGCCCTTTAGGGTCACCACTCGTTACATTATAATTCAATGTGTTCAAATGCAACGACGTTATGACCAAATGGATGTACGTGTGTCTCGAGAATTGATTGTCTACGATGAGTAACTATGTCAGTCTCAGGGAGCAAGACGCGCCAAACGCAGCGCCGGCCAAAGTCAACACACCGCCGACAACTGAGTAATCGACTTTGATATGAAATTAGCATCTGACATAACGACACCGCGAGCCGACTCCACTCTGCTGTCCTCCCTCGCCCCGCGCCCACCAGGAAGTCGAATGACTAACCGTACATACATTTGTAGATCACTTTTACTTTCACTAATAAGTCAAATCATGTCTATTCATTTCTAATGACAACTTCAAAGGTCACTATCAGCGTATCACTATGTCTAATGTCTTATCTAACAACTTCGTTTACTATTTATCAATAACAACAATAACACAACAAAGCAAAAGGATAAGAGAATTAAAACGATTGTGCGATCGTTGTAAAGGATCAAGAATACATTATTTATGTTTATAAATCACTACATAAGAACTCACGAGGCAAGTGATGGACGATTCGACGTGAGACAGCCCATACAAAGGGCCGGCCCGCGGCCGACATAAACTTGTCCGACAAAAAATATCCGTACATACAAAAAACCTATCCGCCGTCCATCGCATTGGCCGCGGGATACATAACGCACATGACGCTCCGAAATATCTAATTTAATTTTATGTGCGGGCTTACCTGTCCGCGACTCGCCTAGCCGGCGCGACGTCACGCCGACCAATTTATAGCTTAGTATATCGTTAACTTGCGTCTGGACGTAATAAGTTTGGGTGCTGCGGAGAATTTATCGTGCGCTGACTGCGGGTGCGGGGATGATTGCATCCATCCTTCTGCTTTATTGTCCGTCCTTATGTTTTGCTCGATTTTCGAGGCCGACACTTCTGATGAGGCGTCACAAATCTTTGACGCTTGCTTGATCCTTTAATAAATGACCCGATGTCGTCTTACTCATTTTAATACTTTTATACATTTACCCGCCGTGACTTGTCTTAAATGATGTTTCGGTTTTCGACGAAAACGTTTTTAAACTATGTTGATTTGAACATCCTAATTAGTTGCAGTTTAATCTTTATAAACAAGTTTTAATTTGCAACTCCACCCTGGTTATATATATTAGTAGCGAGAACTATTGGAATTATTATCAAAAGTAGATATACTTAGGTAGTTAAAAAAATGGACTTGTTAATCAATAGATTAAATTAATAAGACACATGAGGTGTCTAGATGGCAGGCACGAGCATCAGGTGTCCATCACAAGGCAGTCACAGAAATCGGCCGCCGCGGCCCCGCGCCGACGGATTTACATATTTAGAGCCAATCAAGATAATTCATATTTATAAAACGCAACGACAATAATGTCAGGGCACGGGTCCGTGGCACTGCGATGGCTTCTATAAATTTTAAATATTATGAGGCATTAATATTTGAATAAACATGTCGGGGGAGGCCGTAACTCTGTCGCGGTGACATACGCCGAGTGACGCCAGGGACTGTTTAAGACTTCATTTGCATGAGGACCGGTGCTCGAGGGCGGTGCGACTTGCCGGTGCGGTGACGATGGATGGGGGAGGGGGGTCGTTTAATAAGAAAAGATTAGAGCTATCGCTGCTCGACGACGGAATTAAAGGAACTCTTAATAAGATAATGATATCTCAGTATTTTGATTTGATGTCGCTCCGTGAGACGCGACAATCAGTTTCTTTGGTATGAACGATTTGGCAAGCTTGTCCGCTACATTGCGTTGTTGACTAGCAATTTAGAAGTCGTTTTTACTTATCGAGTCTTTTGTGTCAACCACAAAATTAATTTAAACTTCTAGCACGAGTTGATTTTGGCTTTCTGCACTCCAGTTTAAGGCCACTAATATCGTTTCGATTGAAAGTTATTAAAAACATACTGGTGCTCTCTTCATTGTGTGTTGCAGTACAATGGGGATGGTATCGTGGCGTGGCGTCGTGTCGTGTCGTACGGCGGGTCGCGGCACGTCACGGCGCGGACAGCGGCCGGCGTCTCGCATTGTTTCGTGGAATATCGGCGCGGCTGATATACGATCAGCGCAGCTTTAGAATGCACCAGCAATGCCTCTCAACTGAATATCTAATGGGGTCCGAATTAGAATAATTTATGGGGCAGGTCGGAGACAAAAACGGAACGATATGGGCCGACGACGTCCGCGCGTCTGCCGTGCCCCGCGCGCCCGCACCCCGCTATCCAATGCTTTGTTTTCACGAATGCACGTCGAGAGGATATAGTGAGGTTGCTATCCGCAACTTATGTGGATTGTAAATAAGATGAAATCATTTCCCACCCGAGACAGAGATTTGGCCTGTACAAACTTTACTGACTTTAAAGTATAATACATTTATCCAGCAACAGCCAATATACGCCGCGATAGATGTGGAAGATTCACTTCAAGACGTAGCTGCAAACTAAGTTACCACTATAATATTTGAAATATTTGATAGAATCAAAAATTGATAACAAGTGGCCACATCGTTACATGACCTGTTCAGCTCCTCAACATTTTAAATTTCTCATTAGCTTGCATCGCGCTGACAGGTAGAGAGATATAAAGGGCTTCGGTCATAAGTGGCCACCAGTTATCCCACTCGGCTGTCAATTTAGCCACAATTTTACAACTAAACGACGGTATTTATCAGTGCGCCGTACGAGTGGCTGGAGGTGCATTAACGACCGCCATTTTCCTATAGAAAATCATAATGGCCGGCGAGGAAACAACGATGGAGAGCGGTCATTAATTACGGGCACCTAACAAGCGGGGAAAGGCGACGTTCGCGATTTATCCGGACGATCGAGTGGTTATTTAGATCGGCGGCGCGCGGCGATAGATGGCGCTGAGCGGCGGCGTATCTGATGCACGCGCCGGCCGCGGCGCAGGGCCGCTGTGTCACCTCGGCCGGCCGCAGCCGCTGCCACACCGCACCGCACCGCACCGCACCGCACCGCACCGCACAGTTGGCCAGCGCCAGATGCAGCCCCGATAGCCACCGTGACTTCTGCCTTCGTATTGTGTGTGCTGAGCGCAGGATCCTGTCTCTTAACTACCACTCATTAGTGTTATCGAAATTGTTCAAGCGCTAATTATAATTCCTATTGTTACCAAGCATCCAATATTGTGCAACATGACTACACGTTTCAATGAGGAAAAACAGAGAGAAGCAAAATTAGTCGGCTCTTATAACTTCGATGTTCACGATAATAATCCCCACGATGGTTTCCATTCTGACATTCAACGAAGAGAAATATGCCTATCAACAGCAATGTACAGCTCGTTACTGCACTCTTGGAATCCCAGCGCGTGATGCGAGGTGAGCACTAACCTACGCAGAAGCACCATTAAATATGTGCAAACAAAAACAAAAAGCGCGCTCAGCTTGTTGTGTCGCGGGCGCGAGGGCGCAGGCTACAGGCCGCAGCGGCCGGCGCAGGGCTGAACGGCGGTGCCCGTTAATTAGGCCGCGGCCCGGGATGGAATTCATTAAGGCCTCTAATTAAACATCAGGACATGATTTTCCGGTTAAGGCGGGCGAAAGTGCTCTGCGAGCGCGCGTAGGTGTTCCAAGGGCCAATCCCGGCGCTGCCTGATTAATTAAAGCCGGCTAATTTGGCTCAATACGCGCTCTAATTAGGCGCGTGTTTGCGTAATGCACGTCGTCAAATGTGATTTTGTCACGCCACCTCTCGGAGGGGAACTTAAAGGCCGCGCTTTTAATTCAAACCAAAAGAACAAACCAGAGCCAGGGCGAACGCGAGCACGCGACTTATCGAGTATCCCAATTTTTTACTCTTTTATTTCGGAAAGCAGTGTAACTGTAGGTAGATACCTAGTTGCATTTATATAATACTAACATTTTGCAACCAATGTAAATATCAATAACAATCGAATAAATTGGCTCAAATGTAATGAGAAATATTTATGTACCATAAAATGACAAAAACCCGCGCCAACCCTTACAAGTCCAGCACGGTTGGCAGCAAGGTTCGCTAGCCGCAAATAAGTAACGATCTTATAAATTACAGTTTGAGCTATAAGAGTGAGTTATGAGCGCGCGGGCTGCAGTTACGATGGACAGCCTGACTGCTCCGCCGCCGCCGCACTGCACCCGGCTCGGGAGGAAAGGAAGCACATATAACTACTTCGGATCTCATCGAAACAATAATTCATAGAAAAGTCGTTACGAATTTTCAAAGTCATCCGATATCGAAAGAGCAATGACCCTTGATGGTCGCATTGGGCAATATTTTGTTCATTCTATTCCATAACAATCCTGTCTGTTTATTACGCCGTAACATCAGGAGCAAGAAGTGACAGCAGTAAGCAGCGAGAAGGGAGGCATGTGTCACATCAAGTGGTACAATGTCACGTCGCGTCACGTCGCGTCACGTCGTCGCTGACGGGCTGACAAGCTGACGGGACACATAATATACGACGTTAAAGGACGTTTCCGGAAACTCAATGATATCAAGTCACATTACTGTTTAATTCAGTAACGTTACGTACCGCTGATCGAGTCTACTCTTACATTATTCTGTCTACTCTGTCTGAAGCAACTGAGCTGGAGTACGGCGGTGTGCTCCCTCGGGAACTATTTATCGCGCGCAAAGCTACGGTTCAAAGTTCATTGGTAAGAACTAGCTTTAAGTCAGTCTGCAAAGATTTAGACTGAACATTAAACCACACTTCAGTAAAAACTAACCAGAATCAGCCGTTTACGTCGTTGATGTCAGCATTACTTTAGAGCGAGACTTTTGTCCAAATCGACATCATTCAAGAGCCAAAATGTTGGTATACCGCGCCGTGCCGCTCCGGCCCAGTTTGCAGCTCGACACATAAATCTACTGATATCTTTAAGTATCAACTTTATCACTGCCCGTTTACAGTAATTACTCGATACAAGACAACAGAACAAAGCCGTCAACAGTTCAGTTGGTATTCAGATATTCCTTATCAAATTTGATCAATATAATGTTATAAAGTCCTTAGATTTTTCTTTTGAAACAACCCAGACACAAACTAAGAAAAAAGTTATGGTCCAATGGAAGTTCACTCACCAATAATCCAGTGTTGTCAATGATCAATATTTCATCTAGTATTCCAAAAATTGTAAAATGTGTCGCGTAAATCTCCAACCAACTTCCTTAAAGGAATAAACCAAAAATCTATGTGAGAGCCGCGCTGAACAAAAACTATTCGAGCAGTAAACATAGCGGGCCGAGCCGGGCCCCACCACGGTTTTATCTTTATTATTAGCCTACCAGGCGAAATTATGACAACTGCAAAACGTCCGCCGTCTCACTCCCACCGAGGCAACTCCCGTCTTCCCTCCCTTTCTGACTTGGTTATGCAAGTCTTTGCAGTGATTCTGCGAGATGACCGCCGCGGGACGCGCGCGGAGGTTTACAAGGCTTTGAGGGGTTAAGTTTCAGTTGTATTTAGTTCGCGCGTCTTATCTTACAGGTTATTTCCCCGCCAGGAGCGGCCGGCGGCGGGGCTTTTAATTTCTTTTCGTTACTTCTGCTTGCGATATCTTTGTTGTTGGCTCAAAAGTTAACAGCTTGTTCTCAAGTAAGTTGATTAGTGGGTACTTTCACGATTCGTCACTCGCTTAACAATAATTTGACTTTAAATATGAGGTAGGTAGGATTGGGTGAGTAGTGTATGGTATCAAGGGGTCGCTAACATTTCGAAATACACAATAACTAGCAATGATGGGTGACATGCCATAAACGGGTGTGTTTATTTTGTCGACGAGTGTAATGCGGGTATACGGCGCGGTACGGGGCGCGGGGCTCGGGGCGCGGGGCGCGGGGTCCGAGGCGGGGACAATTCAGCGCGGTCGCAATGGAGTGGCCGGCGTTTGAGCGTCGCCTTCGCCTCTGATTTGTGGTCTCTGCCGGCCCCTGTCGGTGACGTGCCAATTGTCTCCGTCTTAGAAACATCCAGAAGGCACGAGCTGAAGCGGGATTTAAAATATATCTGAGTGAATGTTTAATGAAACGAATGTATACACAAAATAATTGCCTCAACAACAAGCCTGCATCTTCTGCCATGCGGAAGTAAATTGTAGCACAATTAACTAACTAATTTACTAATATCTTAATGTCACTAAGACGTCACTTATCAACACAAAATTGATGTTTTTTTGTCAAATTTTGTATCTTTAAACGCATTGCTAGTAAAACATTTTATTGCAATGAATTATTATTTAACTAAATGTTTTATAATCTCTGTCCGCTCGTGCGTCGCGCCGCCCGCCCAGTCTGTCACGAGCAGCGGGCTGTGTAAACGCGCCTTAATGCCGTAATGCCTTGCGTTGTCAAATTAATGTGCATGCCATATTCCGCGCCGTGTCATACGGAATTAGCTGTACCTTAACAAACGTAAAGCCTCGCCTTGCCATTACTGTATAGACAAGTATTAACTATTTCTTGATAAGGCCAAAAGGAACTCAATTGAATACTAAGTCGGCATTACGTCAATTATTCCCAAACAAGACGTTAACCACTCACCTAAATCACCGCTGGCCAATCTTTCTTAAGTCATAATTGGATGTTGCTCACATTTAAATAGCGTGTAAATGCGCTTTGGAATTTTCAGGGAAAAGAAATTTTGACACTTACGGCTTGTAATTATAGCTCGACCACAAGAATTTAGAAATAAAATTATAATAAAGAGATGTAACGAGCCATCAATGTTAATATTGGAAAGCTTAATGGTAGTATTTTCATGTTTAATTGATATGTGAGCAATATCTTCCAATAATGAGATACGTCTCGTCCTAATTACAGTGTATCCACTGCCGTCCCGCTGAGGCGTTTGACATATAGATTAACTTGTCAACGCGCAATCGATATTGCGCGTTATCCAGATGAGACGCGGCTACTTAGCAACATGAGTAAACGCGTCGTAAGGTAAGGGACTGTTCTGGGGCTGGCTGGAATAGGTGAACTTTATGAAGATTGGACTCCACGTTACTGATCGAGTAGACATTGTTTACGTACTTTCCGACTATAACTGTCTAAATTAGTACATTTACATCGATATGTTATTTTACTAAGTGAACTGTATATGCACAGTTCAATAAAAGTCACAGAGGTCCACGACCCTAACAAAATAGTAAAGTTTACAATATTAATACTACAATTTAAAATGTGACATGTAGAATAAAAAAATAAAATATTATCAGTGTGACGTGTTACAGAAACGCAGCGTGTTGCAGACATGACATACGCGTCACATGCGGCGCGCGATAGAGCCGTCAATGCGCGACGCTATCGGCGACCACGTGACGGCCACGACACGACACGACACCGACTCCCGCACGCTTATCGCACACGTCAACTGCAACCAACTTATGCCGCTAAATTATACAATCATCATCCATACGTGTTACGTCGAGGGTAGTGACAAATAATCCTTGTCTGAGTATGTTATCATTCAGAAAAACAAAAACATAAAGGTTGGAGTAGATAAAACAATTAATATGATAAGCTAAAGTGCGGTAGACATGCAACAAATTCTATTGACAACAAACGTCAACACTAACGAAACTATAAAATATATTAACAATGGCCATCCACTACAAGTCAGTTGGCGGTCGTCGCGGCGACAACAACCGTAGAACGTCTTATTCCACACATAATTCACGATAGAACGGTCGCATAAAAACTATAAAACGTATAAACAAGCCTCGTATGAAGGCGTTCGTTATGCGCAGTAGACGTAAGATGGCGCTGGCCGCAGGGCTACCGTGTAAGCCTGCGTGCGTGGGCGCAGGTCAGCTCATTAAATGTCACTGGATGGACCACTCGACGGACTTACGACTGATGTTCCGGCATTAAGCGTTCGTTTCCGACAACACTACATAAAGAATTAAACCTACAACTATAATAAACGCCAAATAACACAAGTGTCGTATCGAACTAGGCTTTACTGCTTTATTTATTAGAGAAGTTTTACTTAAGTGCAAATGAACTTTTATTACTTACCAACGCACAGTGAATAATCATAAGTATTGCCTTACCTGTAACAGAAAACATCAGATGAGACATGTCACCGTATAAAATACTTGAAATATTATAGAGTAGAAGTCGATGAGTCGTTCGTGTAATGCGTTCTTTACTCCGTGACTGTTACGTTAAGGGGAAATTGAAATACTGAAGTTCAAAAAGGTCAAAAACATTTGTTAAATTCCAAACGTACACACAGATAAGTTATGTTTTATGTTAATTCATTCCATTTGTATTAATTGTATTTCGATACGCAAACCTAGTTAGTACGATGAGTTTAACAAACAGCTTCATAAGAATAAAAGGAAGTTGAAAGAGGACAACCATTGAGGCGTCGCTTAATTATTGATATTGACTGGCGCGCGCGGTGGAGACGCGGTGGAGACGCGGTGGAGACGCGCGGCAGACGGCCGACACACGCCCGCGTACTTAACATCCACTCACCTAACTCCGGAGCGATCGAAGCAACAAAGCATCAAACAAAAAACTCAACCCTTGCCGACCCCACCCTTAATCCTTATTTCGGCTCCTACGAAAAAAGAGAGCTTTCAATTCAGACGCGAGACAAGAACCTATCAAAGGTAGAGACGTGTTAAAACCTTATACTGGCCTTTAATTAAAGCCTGCAGGGTGTGGGGCAGTGGGGGGAGGCGGGGGACGGCGACGTGGCGGCCATTTTACTCCGGCTGTCCACTTCCGTCGTAACGTATGGACGTAGCTACTTCATTTCGGACTGACGAAGGGGAAAAAGAAAATGCAGGTGGCCCGCGTCTCGGAACACAGACCTCCCGGGAGACGCCCGTTCATTATTATTCTAACATAAAATTAAAAACTTCATACTCAGTGTTTGTCAGTATCGGTAAGGTTTGACTAAATGTTGCTATCAAATATTCTTTAAGTAGTATTGCTTCTAAATAATATTTATGATTAGAATGTGTTCGGTGGAATTGACACATATATACAAGATTTATTAATTGCAATTATTTAGTGATTTCATATGGATTGAGAATATGTAATAAAGGGAAGTGCTACGTGCAGACTATGTTGTCCTCCGAGTCTTATGTTTGTTGATAACAAAACGTCTTAACCCAAGATGTTAAATTTAAATCGACTCCACGCACGCGGAGATCATGAAATTAAACGAGTGCGCGCAATCGGAGCAGACGTTTAATTGGTTCGCATAAGTTATAGGTTAATTTGAAATGGCCGCGCAAAAAGATATTCTAGTGATTTATAATGAACTGAATATCGCGTTCGATACAAATTCCTTTCTTTTCCTACTGTCTTGTCGCTTTTTGTTATATAACTTATCTATCATTTAAAATAATTTCGGACTATTAATTAATTTTTTTCAATAAGACCCGATCAATTATCAGATTCGGTATCATCAACATGTTGCTGGCTGCGGCGTGCAGTAATGCGCCGTAATCGCAGTCCGTGTGCAATCACGTCCTCTGTGATTACAAACAAGCCATTGTTGAGCTCAGCCGATAGCGAGGCGCTACAAGGCGCTTTACATCCCAATACTGAGTCGATTGTTAAACACTTCGCTCCGTAAGCGTCGCTTACAATCTAACGGATGTCAAATTTTAATACGATTTTGGTGGTTATGTTGTTAATTAGTTAACTGTCGTTTTAGTATATGATGTATGCTGGCACTGCGTATGTATCCCAATTAATTAGTTTTTTACTATGCAGAAAAGAGTGACCTATTATAACTATTCTTCTGAACGTAGCTTTCGCCCGTGACTTTGCAATGCGAAGTTACAACTTAGTAAGAATGCATTGCATCAATGCAGACAGTCATCTATTTATCTATGAACCGAATTTCATTCAATTCCCCATTGGAGTCGCGTGCTAACATCTCACATTAACGTCTATAACTATCCATCCATTTTAACTTTCGTAAACAATTACCCAACAGTGCAAGCTTTGAAATACTGCACATCATGCAAATATATTTTTAACCTCATCTCCACAGCCAGCTAACTTGAAGCGCAGATATTGAATCGTAGATGTGTCACCTCTCTGCGATACTTCCTATATTAAACTATAGACGTGATTTAGACGCAGATATTTTCTTGACACACTCATGTCAAATAACCTGCCTCGCTTTCAAATACATTTTTTATGGTCGAAACTTGTACATAAAGTATGCACAAATGGTAAAACCGTCCTGCCGACACAGACCTCCTCGCACGTACGTACATGTTTGCAGTCGCGCTATGAATTATCAGTTATTGGTGCGACGTCGCAATGAAGACAGATTAATGGAAAATCGGCGCTCGCCGGCTGATTGTTGGGACGTAACCTAAGTGGTCTTTTGGTTTTGTATTTGTTTGCGCCCGTTTGAATCGTTAATACCGGGGCGGGCGAGGCGAGTGCCCTCCACGTTTCGCAATGAATCCGTTATGAGGTGGATGGAGAGGACGGGACGATTAACCGTGTTTTTTAACTGAATCGCAAATCATGTGTCGCGCGCGTTTCCTTTCTGCTGTTTTCTTTTTTAATCTGCATTTCACGCGGTCCGGGCCCTTTGTACTGACGGCGAGATTCTTCAATTGATGAAATGTACATTGTACTTTCCGAATGGGAAATTAACAATGACGTTTAATGTGTACATATGTGAACAACCACGTAAATTTATTTTGCAAACATTCGTTCGTTCATTCGCTCATACGACGTAAAGCTGCGCGCGCGCCGGGTTCAGCGCACGACAACACGGCTCGTTCACAACACCATTGTTATAAGCGACGACAACGACCTCAACACTGCGCGCACCGTAAAGAAGTTATTACTAGTTCACTACACCACAATATGTTTTCCCAACCATTAGCAACGTGACCTAAATGCTGCTTGAAGGCATTTTGACTTTACTGCGCAACCCGCTATACGCCGAACTGCCGAAACACACGATTAAATGTTCGAAAATATTCTTTCCCGACTGAAACTTTCAACGTATTTCGTGACTCGATATTGATAATGTAAAATTTAATAAAGCAGAATCTCCGCCTCAATGAAGGGTCTAAGAAAGGTTACAAATGATGTGCACCGTAACGACATACAATGGGAAGCCGTGCGCCACTCATGTACTTAAAGTATATAAAACAACGATGCAAAACAATCATTCAACTGTAGAAAAAGAATGAATGAACGATATCTTGGAACAAAGCCGATGCTCTATAATTAAAAATGAGCGAGCCGTTAAAAGGAATCTATAGAGATTCTTTTAAGCACGTCTTGCGCTCAAGGCGACATCCATCGGTTAATAGCAATAATTCCTTAACATCATTATGTGAGCGGAGGTAATTGGATTCGATACTTCCCGAGTCCCCCTGTCTCCCGGCGGCTCCCGGATGTGCTGCCTTTAAATGCAGCCTTTGATACCGCCCCCCGCCCCCGCCCCCGCCGACACACACATGCAGGCTCAAGACTCTTTTCACTTGAAGAAGTTAATTAGATCAACGGCCGATACGAAATATTTTTTTTTTACTGTCTACCCTCTCTATGCTTGTAATCAATTCCTGAATTAGATGTTTAGAACACGAAGGCTTAGATGTTAAGTGAAGATGTGTCGGCCACCATGTTGACGAGGCAGGCGTCACTTGTTCTTTTTGTGTTACAATTTCAGTTTCATTCAAAATGATAATAAAATAATTGTTTAGTTTTGATCTCATAAGAAGGTGACACAGTCGATTAGTCATCGTGTTATTCAAAGAATACTCCACACGAATAGTTGCTAACAAGACTCACGTATACTTTATGGATACGATAAAAGACACATCACTAATTAAGCGGCCGAAATACGAAATAGATTTAAAGCTGAATTAAATATAACCCTAAGCACCAGCAAATAAGACTTAAATTGCCGCGTACATACTTTACGTCCACAAATATGAATGAAAATAAAAGTAGGAGAAAAAACGCGTGGGTTTCCCCGTTGTAAGGTTAAAAATGTCGTTCATAAGTTGTGAGGTCACGTCGGCGGCGTGGCCACGACCTGCGGCAGCTACACGAGTCCGCGGACCTCGGCAGAACCTAACATAGGTTCTATTAAAGTTTTCATACTTTTATATACATGTACACATTAATATACAAGTTGTAATTAACATAAACAATACAGTTTCCGTGTACAGCGGGATGATTGATGTGCTCGTAATAAAATTTACCATATTTTTATTAAAAAGGATAAACGCATATCAGGAACGTGAATCTCGGACGCCGCGTCTTTAAATGCTAATTTATTTCGAATTAGTCCATTGACATTTGTCCGTCCATAATGAGACAACTGATGCAAAATAATTGCTTACCTTTACAAAAAAAAAGATATGTCAAAAGAAATAAGCACCGCCGTGTCCCAATTATAAATACTAAAATAAAAGATGTGCGCCGTCTGCTGGGTGTTTTACAACGAAATATTAAACTTTAAAATGTCGCGCTAACAAAATATAGTTCAAAATGTACTTTGTATTGAAATTATCTGTATCCCGACATGGACACAAGAAAAGAGCCAAACCGCATTAACGTATTGCTCATAAAAAACATTAAGTTAACGAAAAAAAAAATCTTATCTTTTACATGTCCAGTACTGTTTGCAAAAACTATTAATACTTATGTCGAAGGATTCATTAATTAGTTACTGACTATTATTTTTTTAATGATATCTTTGTGGGTCATTGCATGCAGACCATAAAATACAATCATTTCCTCTTAAAACATAGATATATGGCATAGTATTAGGCCGATGAGTGTTGTCGCGCTCGCGCTCGCGTGGCTGCCGTCCCGCGTCTTGCGGCGCTGTGTGCTGTGACTTATATTACGTGGAACGAGTCCGCCCTCGACTGTACGAGCGCTAGCGGAAACTGCTTGTTACAAATAAAGGAATAAAAATCGTGTAATAGTGTGTCGTTCTGTCTTAATCTTATAGTTTTATTACCTCTTATTTTCTACACCTTAACTTATTTTCCTTTGGAAGGAAAACTACGGAATTGAAACTGTATTCGAAGCATGCATTCTTTTACCGCAATAATAAAAACGACACCGGGGAACGTTGGTTGTTAATATGAAATTTATTAATTGAGACTATTAGCAGGAGAATAACGTTATATTTTATATGATGAGCCCGCGTGCGCTCGTCGCTAGCGCCACCGCGCGCCGTGGGTGTAACTTATTTGTGTTCTTTGGCCGATTTCAAAGGGTTTTGATTTTATAATAATACAGCGACACACGGACGGCCATTCAGATAAGTGACGTACTTTATTGCGATGTAGTCCTTGCGAATGTAAAATTCCACTTAAATCTGTCCATAGGCGCTGCGCCGGCGTAATCTAACAGCTACTCTCAAATCCTCATAAACACGAGGTGTTATTGACGAATAAAAATGGTAAGCAGAGACACGACTAGCCACGCATGAATAGTTCATTATACATAACGCAAGAGGCGAAGTGATAAAATATTATTTACTTGAATTGTCAAAACACACGCAAAGTAATACCAATATTACTGCACGTTTTGTACGCAATATTATTTTCTATGTGAACAAGAAATGTGTGACATTTGATTGGGCATTTACACGGCCTACTAATATGGCAAATCCAGTGTCGTATACATTACTGAGTTCTCTAACGAGGAAAATTTTGCACTTTTCATTAAATTAGATGTTACGAAGAATATTAGCTATATTTACAAACAGATAGTGAGACTGTTCGTGTTGCGTCAATAGAACGCAAGCGCACACAACAACGTCTTTGATATTATCCGGCGGCATTACTACGTGTCAGTCCCCCTGCTCTAAGCGATGTGTCAGTGATAAGCTAGGTGCAGGAAAAGGGCAGGATTTAGCGCTCCTGCCTATCGCGCAGGTAGCGCGGCTACTTGCCTGCGATATTACTGCGCGATGACAAACTGCAATGATTGCAGCGCAAACGTTGACTTATCACTGTGAGCAGTTCACGAGAGGGGTTTCAGCTTTAGCGTGTGAGGAAAATTGAAACATATATAATGATTCATTTCAAAGAGTATTAATTTCGGCCGGATGTTATGACGTCATGTGAGTATTGCGAACACCACGAAGAAAAATCAGTTGTCATTCACTGTATGAACTTGTATACAAATAGCTAGCACAGGCTAGAAGTGGCACCACCTTATATGTAGCGCAGACGATGAAGCGCGGTGCCAATGGTACACGGACATAAACGAGCAGGTGACATCAGCCGAGCACTAAAACAAAAAAGGTCGGACAATAACAACAAGCAGTACAAATTGAAATATACGACGCTTGTCAGCCTTCACTTAGCGCAACTCACTGCTGGCCCGTGGGGAGGACCGCGTGGGCGTGGGCGCGGCGCCTTCCCACGGCTGGGACACGATGACGCCTTGTTTATTACGACCCAGCTAAACAGCGCTGTAACGCACTTCAAGCAATGTGTTGCCCACGGCGCGTGTACGTTATAGACCCGCCACAAACGGGCTGCTTGTCCGACATGCGCCATGTCAGTTACTTTCTGAATTCTATTACTGTTAGATCTTTTTAAATGACTTCCTTCGAACAAGGGAACCTATATCACTGAGAGAGCAGGAAAGGAAATTTATGGAAAACCAAAGAAAACACTGTAGCAATTTGATTGTCATTCTTGTGTTGTTACACAAGCATTCGACCTCGGTGCCGGTGCCGGTGCAGCGAGACATGAATTAAAGCCGTCTCTGGTCGACAATCACTTGCTATAAATAAATTATAAAACACATCAATGTTTCTAAGGACTAAGTGGAATATTTAATTAAAACAATAATTTGCATACAGATTCGAGAGCTGTCACAATTAATTCATTTGATATATGTGTGTATGTGCGGACGCGAGACGAAAACATGACTTTGTTTTGTAGAAAAGGACCGAAGTGATCACTTTGGATACAGCCATAGATGTTTATCTCGGTAAATCATTTACATCGAAGAATAGTCGTCGATGGCAAAATGACTAAAACGAGTTACGAACCTGCGCCGACGTAATACACATGATGACAGATCTAGAACACCAGAGGTCGCCTGGAGGACGACAGAGGCGCGACCGACAATGTGCACAAAACGAACAAACATCAGACAGCGATGACGCCGCGCGACTGATCGATGTTATAAAATGACAATGTCAGATCAGTAATACATTAATCGAATCCTGTTTACGAGGCACGCTTCCGCGACGATTTCGGTTAAGTAGCATATCTATGCATTAATTATTTTCAGTCTACACTGAATTGTGTATAAGCATACACACTGCTTACTCTAGTTTCTGATTCTCTTCGATCGAGAAGCCACTATGTCTTGAAATTACAATAAAGAATATATTTCCATTAGCAAATACTCCCATGGGTCGGAACATTACCATAATATCAAATAATACTTAAAAATGAAGACAACGTTTTCACCCGTGTCCTTTACTCCCCAGCAAATGTCACAATAACACATCATAATGCGACTGAAATTGTAAATTGTAACAACATTTCACGAACCACGAATAATGTGCGACATTCAAACGAGTCATTTACAGCTGAACTTTGGTAAGTTCAAGCCACGCCTTTGCGAGAGATCTCCGTAAGATGGCGCGGGCGCAGCTTTTGGAGCGCTGGAACTAGGAAGCCGCGTGTGGCAATAACGTTATCTCACTCGGTCCCTGCCGGCCCGGACCACGCCATAAATCCCTTTCAGAACGACTACAATTGTACAAACATCTTTATACTCCCAGCCATCATATCCGATAAGTGTGTCGTAAGTTAGATGAATTAATGTACAAAGATAGCTCGTAAAATGTTCTCAATATATTTCGATTCGACGACTTCGACCTTAGGCGTAACGAATCAAAGTCGACTATCGCCTGGCACAATACATGAATCGATTAGGATAAATTCCATCGATCCCTGTAATAAATATTTCTCGCATATGAATTAATGAATTATTTTAATGATGATGACCTTTTACCGGATTAGAACGACAGCGACATCTTTTGATTAAGAACCAAAAATAGACAAATATATAGAGCGTTCACTTGACTATTTGCTTGAAACTTAGACATAATCAGTAGTTTTAGACAGACAGATGTATGGCTAATAACAGTAACGAAAAAAATATAAAATCTACCGACCGTTGACCTCACAGAATGGATACATAAATAACACTCACACACCATGTTTTTAAATCATTGTAAAACAAAACAACAGTTTTATTAGTCCTCATTCTCGAAATTTACGCAACGCTAATTCTAATCTGAAGCTGAGTGCGGGCTTGCAATACGAAAATCGATAATACGGACGTATTATCGACATCATCTGAAATTAAGTGGGCAACTAACAATAAAAAAATTGAACAAACACAGAAGGCATCAACGTTAATTTCCGCGTTTCTTCCCCCGCGCCCCGCGCCCCGCGCACCAACAAAGCGGTCCAACGGCACCGCATCGAAGACAATGCCTCCTTTATGCCAAGATTTGGTCTGAATGGATGTGGGCAATGAAAGAGCGGCCGATCAGCGCCAGATTACTTCGGCGCCCGATCACGACAGATTAAACAGGGTTTGTTGTTCCGATTAAAAACGCGTTTATTTCTGTTTTATTGTTAGGAGAAGGTCCGTCGCCGCCGCGGTCAATTACACCGCGGCTTGTAAAGATCGCTTCCAGATTAACTGGCGCAAGAATATAGTGTAAGTGACTTTCAACGGACAGTGTCGTCTTAGAAAATCTAGCACGCGTTAGATGACTTCGACAGAGAAAACACAGCCCGCAAATAAAAAAACAATACATGAATAGCTTAGATTGTATAGTCTAACTCGTAACTACTATATGTGTCCCGGTGAGAGGCGCTGATATATAGACTTATAAAATGTCACAAAAAACACGAAAAGACATGTTCAGGACTAGGGCAGTTGTGACACTTTTCGATATTGTCAGTGGGAACTTTTAATTTTGTCGGTTTATACAAAATTTGTATTAGTACGTATCAAATACTATGAGAGCACAGGGGCTATCTGAAAACCAGCCCAGGAATGTCGTCGTCCGAGGATTCGTCCCTGCACTTGCTGAGCTGGCCACCACTTCTCGCATCACTTTTGTGTCGTGTCTTGAATACTTACAATTTCTGGTTTCTTTGTAACATGACAATTAATGTTTTTTTTTCGTTCTTTCTCTTAAATGCCTATACGAAGTATGATTGATGTCAGACGCAGGCAATACACCACAGACATCGTTAAGACAATGAATACTTCCACAATATCGATCATGTAGCAATCTAGTGCAACGTGGTGCACGGCGATAGCAATCTAATTGAAATAGGGCTAAATTATATCTCGTGGGCTCCGGTAAATCTCCCGGCGCATCGAGCGCGGCGGTAATTAACGATGAGACGCACCTCCGCGCGCAAAGCACAACGCGAACCGCACGCGTAATGGGAGACCGCACAAAGCTGCGGATGCACTGGGACAAAACATTGCAACACGTTTCGACACAGAATTATTAAAGGAATACACATAGCCATTGAATTCAATGAACTATGAATACTACAAACATCAGATACTGATACCTTCCATTTCTATTATTTTATATTACAAGTAAAGTTAAATGAAAAATACGACGAATTGCAATGATAAATACCATAAGGTAGCAAATAGTTAACAGTAGCTTGTAATGTCAGAAGCGCCCGGTGTGGCACCGGCCGTAACCCGAGCGCAGATAATGCGCAGTGTTATCGCTGCGTGTGCGCATCCCGCGCCCTCTCGCGCCGTTCACGGGACCGTTTACTAGCAATAAATTATATTGCAAAATCACTGATAATCGTCGTCTACCCGAGATTTCATTACGACGCACTGTACTTATTAGGGAGTTAATGTAACGTGGTCGCAGCTCCGGCCAGGTAATGCCAGGGCGGGAACGCAGGCTCGGGAATTCATCGCGTACTGATGATTAACAGAATAATAAGGTAGCGTGCATGAGATGCACGAAAGTCACGAGTACGTAATATTCTTTTGGTTCAAATGAACGACCGATCTATTGGGTAGAGAACATTTCTTGGGAAGGTTACGTTGATATGTCTGTGAATGCTACAACATTTATTTCATAACAAAAGCAATTGTTTCACATAATTCGTTTAACTTTCTGCGATTTAAATTACGTAATTTTCAATTCTTGACTTTGTTATACTTTAAAAGTCTCAAAGTATATTGTATAAAGATATCAGTATTAACCTACAAGTTTGTAATTCCGTGATTAGGCCTTGTTTGTTGTGAGAGGAGAGTGTTGCACTTGCAGTGGTCGTGGTCGTGGTGCTGTGGAGTGCGTCTTTACGGTAAATGCGGGCCCGGGGAACCGGTCACCGCTGTACATGACGCGTAATGGCCTCATAAATAACTTAGACAACGCACTGACGATGTAGCGTGAATATATTGAGGGCCGCATCTTGCGCCCTTCGTACACTCTGCGAGTGCGAGCGGTTACCGCGATTTATGCTACTCAGAGTATACTAAATGATTCACAACTAATTTATGCACCGTCTTATCATTGAACAGTGTGGACTTGTTTGCGATTTGGCAAATAACTAGCTCTTCCCGTGCGGTTTCAGGTGATATTCTCACATAGGTCTTTTCCAATTTAATCACACTCTAGAGTAAATAGACTGATTATAGATAACTTAAGCCCTAAGGTACGTAACGAAATGAAAACAGTTCACGTTTTACACCATTGTGTAGGTGAATAAAGCTATTTCTAGATTAGTTTTGAGTTAAAGATAAATGACTAAATATTTATCTTGTAGCAGTCTGATGTCCTAGCTCAATTTGCAGCGTGAAGTATGACTGAAGAACAAATGACCACGTTCCTACCATACTATCTACATGTACGGGTAAAGAATTGTAAAGATAAATGTCTGCGGTGTCGAGCGGTGTCTTTCCTTGTGGTAAATATTGCTAAAAGATGTTAGGCAGGAGTGCGCCGCAACAAGTGGCCCTCCACAGGTGCCCGCGCCCCCGCCCCCGCTCCCGCCTCTTGATTCCATTAGTCTCGCCGGGGAAGTAATGACACGAGACAGTGACTGGAGCGGCGTCGAGATTGATCTGTTCTCACTTTAATGCCCACAACGATGACGATGATTTCATTTAGTCTCACAAATCATACGTGACATTACAGTACTATTAACAAGTTGACTAGCGATTGATTTCTTATTGAAATTTCGTTAGCAAATAAAATGAGTCCAATTTCCTTTAATTTCCTCGTCAGAAAAGTACGACTCTGGGTTGGTACTTCTTCAACTATTCCATCTGTCACTGATCATTTGTAATTACAGAACATCAAAGCACAACAGGCGCATCTGGCCGAGGGCGGGGGGGGGGGGGGCTAGTGGGGGGGGGGGCACGGGCAAACCATCGGCCAGGGCAAAGGGCCCGGGGGCGCCGCGGCAGCGCGCCCCGGAGCTTTCCGGTC
>JAODUI010000027.1:9104564-9127969 GCA_027563995.1 Papilio gigon
ATTTCTTCATTTTCCAACAGCTTTATGAAAACTCGGAAAAATTACACAACTTTGTGGTCGTAATAAATAACATAATGGCCAGTGCTTCTATCTTGAGATTATGGGTTGTTGGGCCACAAAAAACGCTGTTACGATAAGCGCTTAGTCTTATTATTTAGCAAATATTAATTTCGTACGTGGAAAATTTATTAATGACATTTGATCATCAAAATGAATGTTATCAAATAAACTGCATTTTAAAGTGAGAGGATAACGATATTCTGCATTTTAGGAACTCAATTATGATAGCGTTTGGAATAATCAAATCCAACAGTTCTATTAATTATTGCCGAGTTTAATTGATAGTCCAATATTGGGGGCAGATTATTCTACTGTGTAATCGAATTCTTATGCTGATAATTGATAAATATGCTAATATTATGAAACGGTCACACGACATACAACGTGAGAGGTAGAACTCGAAGACGATCGGTTAATATATTCTACGTGCTTATAATTTGCAGAATATTTGAATAGAACACCGAATCTTGATTTTATGTCGACGTCTTGATTTCATCGTTAAGCTTTACAAGACAACAAAGAAAAAAAATGTGTTATTAGTGACCGAAGTTCTGTCTCCAGGTGTCTAGTCCAGAACGATCACAAGACATACATAGGTGCACATGTGTTTAGATTTGACAACGCGGCACGTCGAGGCGGGGCGCAGCGACCGCCGGCGCCGCGGCCGCGGCCGGCCCGCACTTCACACCCATTACAACTGACAAAAACGCGTATAATAGCATAAATAAATATAATTTATCGCTTCACGGCGGCTTAGTCCTGTACAAAAAGACCTATGAGTTATTACGCTGTATTACATTTGCGTTTTGTACAGAGCTTTTTTCTACGCTCGTAACTTTATATTTATTGCGAGGTTTAGTTGAATATTCAGAGTTGTCACGTCACGGTGCCGCTTTCAATTCGACCTCGCACCCCCCGACCCCCGCGGCCCCCCACCAGCCCGCTCTATGCACTTTTGTAACAATATTTTAATCTATTATAATCCTTATGCAACTAGAAAATAGAGCAAACACGGCGTAAAATGTGTACCGTCGACTGAATAGATAATGGCAATTAAATATACAATTTATTGTTATAAAACACATAAAACATTAATGTATGTCTTTTTAAAGACGTTGAATAAGTCGCCAGAAATTAGTTACAGCTAATTGAGACGCGAGGCGCGTGAGAACAACAACCGGACACTTCGGGCTCGCTGCGGCGCCGTACTTTCGACGATATTCTAATTGTTTGCGCACTCGTGCGATGTTTTGCAAGCGTTTTAATATATAGCGAATAACTAATTAATTGGTCTTTCCAGTCTCTGCAAGATGTCGCTACATTTGGAGTAAATAAATTGATTACAAGAAAGGTAATTTTAAAGGTGAGTGTTGTGGAAGTGGTTGTTGGTACCGTTTTCGTTGGGTCCGAGCCAGCGGTAGGAGGGCCGCGGCTGCTGCTTGGAGCGCATCGCTGCCGCCCGCGCCACTAGCGCCACTAGCGCCGCCGGCCGCACGCGCCGCTGCCTCGCATCTACACAACACAACACACGTTAGTCATTCAAATGCAATTGAACCAAAACTACGCACACATTTTTACACCAAAATTACTTCTAAGGTCTCCGGTCGGTAGCGAACTCTTATAAAGCTAAGGATTTTCGTTTGTAATTCGTAACAAGCGATGTTATTGCGACGATTGAGCTTTTTAAGCTCCAGATATTAGCACGCATTTGCACGCGTCACGCCGGCGCCCGGACTGGGCTGGATCAAGGTGGGAAAATGTTACATTCGGTGTACATTTTAACTGATGAGTCGCGTTTTTCTTTAGAAAATGAGCGCTAGGACTATTCTTAGGTCGATCATTTTTCCAACGCAACGAAATTAAATCAGCTTTAAAAAGTAACTGCGTGTAATTTGTCAATCTTCCATGTCCGAACATGATTTTGTTTAATGCAATATAATTATAAAGTATGCGCGGACGGTAATCACTTGCCGACGCGAGGCACATAAAATACTTCTTACGAAGCGTTTAAAATTATAATTTGAATCCTGAGCCTGGCCGCGTCTCGTCGTAAACAGAGTAATCCAGACAGGTGATCGCTACAGACTACAGACTACCGACTACCGACTAGCGACTACTTCTTGAAAACGATGAGTGTACCGCAAGCGTCCCTAAAGGATCAACAAAAATATTCTCGATAAATTAAAAAAAAGTCAACCGTCATTAATATGAGACAAGACGCGACGATATGCCGCAGACAATGTTACTGTTGCAGTTGAGGCAGGCGAATGTGGATTCTACCGCCCTTAAAATGAAGCGCGTTTATCACATCCGATGTGAAGTGGTGCTGAATTGTTTTAAACAGAAAAATCTTGGAGCTCAAACGATATGTCACAGAATTTATGAGCGGCGCGCGTCGCCGGCTGACGCGTTCCGAGTGATTCGAATACGGCTTGTAATAAATTCCATATCAAAGGCACAATGTAGTAATGCGATACACTGACGCGCGATGCGGTGATAGGGGCCCGATTTATGACGAACGTTGTTCCTCTCTCACGACCACCGCACGTGATTAATTCCTTCCTCTGGAGAGATTAAAACATGTGTGTGCCGCCAGGGATTTCAGGACGACGGCTTGCTCTATTCACAAGTGGCTGGAAATTAGATTGCCTTATTGACATTTATATTTCTAAGAGGCAATGTGAAATGGATACGTCTCCATACAATATAATCTTAATTCCCGTTCACGATTAGTACCGGAGCCCCGCGCGGCGCGGCGCGGACCTCGCTGTCTTGATACGTTGTTTGGACATTTCACTGTCGCAATTACAAAAAGCTTTTAGTGGAACGAACGACTCAATTCATATTCGTCAATGTATGAATATTTTCAAAGCGTTCAATTTACTTCATATTAATTATTACCGATAAAAGAATGACTGAAAGAAAAAAAACCTCAATAACACTCAGCAAGCTTTCCTAAGTGAGCGAGTCAGGAGACGGCCGGTAATCCGTTTTGAAGTTAGTTAACTTAGCTAACGAACAAAACATTTGTATGTAAACATGAATAGTAACAATATGTACGTCAAATAAAGCAGTTTCATTGAAGAGTAGCGAGGAAAATAAAGGCGAACCAAATGTGATTCATTTTAGTTATTACTTTCCTCGATACATTGTTTGGTGTCCGGATCTCATTGTTGTTGTTTAAATAGTCCTGTTGGAGAAATAGAAATAAGAAAATTTAAACTTTGTTGAATTAGAGTTAGATGAGTGGAAATGAGTACGAGAACGGCAGCGGTTACGGGTAGTGTGTACGGGATAGACAGCGCTGTGAGCTGTCTCGTCTGAATCGGCAGGCGGCGTGGCGGGGCAGGTGCCCGCCGGCCGTATCGACTGTCAAAAACTTGTAAAATATCGCCGCAGCGCGCCCGCCGCCCGCCGCCCGCCGCCCGCCGCAAGCCGCGGGCGTCGCGCGTCCCTCACAAAGATATCTCCAAGATTTATTCGGCCGTCTACAATGGAACGTTTTAATTCTTTTCATACGCGACAGATTTATGCACGGACAGATGCGGACGAAGCCAAGATAACGCTCTCTCGCCACCCTTTTGGGGCAAAAAACGCGGCGATGTCGATTTCGGGGACGCGGCCAATAGAAACTTTCAATAGTTCAGATTTCGTTGGAGGTCGCAAATCAGTTTGGTGACGGGTTCATTTGAGATACATAAATACGTTTCTCACACACCGTGAGATTGACTGGATAATAATATAGACTGCCTTCACATGTATGTACGGATTTCAAGCATTGTTTATTCCTGAAATACACAAGATGCATCAAAGCTTTCGACAAACATTTTGGTATCTCACGTGTCCGAGACGACCAGTCAAACATTTCCAGTAAAGCACAAGTTTATATAAGTTTGATGAACAAAGCGCATTCATATTGTTCTGAAACCATTAAAGAAAGGCCGTAAAGTCTCCTGGTGGTAACGCATTGTATTTATTAGGTTACCGCTTTGTTTCTAGAAGTTTGTTATCCCGCTGCGTCTTATTGTTGGCGCGCTTTTGTTGCTGTGTTTGTGCAATTTTTGCGCAAAATACACGTCATATTGAGTAAGTACCTCGGTACAGTCAGCGACAGAAGTATGATGATAAATTGAAATATCATTATTTAATAGTGAAGCTTTTTAATTACATCGACTTATAATATTCTTATCCTGTATTTGGTTCTAATAAGGTACGACAGAAAATATGTCTTTTTTTTAGTTCAATAAGTGTTGCACGTGTAACTTGCCTATAATATATGTTGCTTTGATTTTGTGGAAATATCTAATATTTCACTCAGAAAACGAACAATTATGCCACCAGTAGTATACAAGAAAAAGTTAGAACACCGACCAGGGTGCGCCCCGCTCGCCGGCAGCTGTGGCGCCATCTGTACGCAAGAAAGACTCGGACTGACATGTTTATTGGCGCATAAATCCAACTCGTCATACATTTAATTATATGTCTCCGATGGCATTGCGTGTGATTTATGATTGAGAGCCCGCCCCGCGCCCCGCGCCCTCCGCTCCACGCCGCACCCCGCCCCGCGGACGAGCGGATTTTTTGCTAATTTATAGCCATTTCCCATCAATCAATCACTCAATTTACGACTTATGGCGTGTTTCGTTTAGGATTCCCAAGATCATCTTATTGTTCCGACAGTACTGATGCTTCAGTATCTACAGCGCTACTTAAACTAATAACTCGAAAAACATACTTAACAATTACAAATTAATTATAAGTCGGTTTTCCTACATGTACATCCAAAGTTTGACCTTTTCTAAGTAATGTAATAAATTAAGTGCATAATTGATTCCTGTAAGCGAATCAAACCTGAACAAGTTTGGACCATATGGCTAGATCACTATCATCACTATAGCTTTAAAGCGCTTCAAATTTACTGCAGCAGTTACCGTGCGCTGCACAGAGCTGCGATCGACGCCGCGGTTCGTGAGATGTGGGTATCACCTAAGATACGCCATAACTCTGTCAAGTGCGACGCGACGCCGGAGTTATGACGAGCGCTGACTGATTTGTGAGCGCGTGTCGCGTGTGTGATAAAAATAATTACACGTCTATGGGAGTTATGTGTCTGTGGCCGCCACGACCGCCGCGACCGCCGCGACCGCCGTTGAGAGACGAGTAAAGTGACACTAAAATTACTACAATAATCTTTTAAGAACTTAACTATTTATCTCATTTCCCAGATAAACAACAAAAACGTAAATAATTTATTTTGCGGTTGAAGTATTTCATTTTCACGAAATTAATCAAAATTTATTTGGACTCATTGTCATCAATTTGTAAAAATTGAATCCATCAGCGACCACGCGAGGGCGCCTCAGCTGTGTGACGTCACTGGCCGCCATTTTGAACGTGTATAATGTGACGCGGCGACGGCGAGGCTTTGACAGACGACATTTAATTACCGACCCTCATTACCTGGATATTGGCGGATATTGATATCCGGAGTTTTATTATAAACGTGACGATTGCGATACGACTTGACGAAAATTATGGTTTAATGTACTTTCAACACACACAGATACTTTTCAATATCGCAAGTAGAAAAGGGCTTGTAAATAATAACCGGTTTTATTTATTAAACATACATTACCATGAACCAGGCGTTTACTATTCCGTTCCTTGTTTGAGGTGAATAGTTATAAAGAGTAACTTGTCGCAGCAGCTAACCATTATCTACAAAGTTTGAGAAGCAGATGGTTAATGTGTTTATTATATTGGTAAACAATAACATGAACACTTTTGTGAAAAGAATGTACGTGCAGTCGCGTTCCAGCCCTTTACCCAGTCGTGGGGTGTAAATTGACCTCGAGTACTCATGGAGATTTTCGTCCAAAAATGTGCAGTTAATTCGACGCTCTGAATTTTTAATAATAAAGCGTTAATTAAGATAGCTCGCGTCGCCGGTGATTAATACGAATGACGGCCGATAATATCAGTGATTAAAAACATGTCAAAGCGGAGGCTGCGCGAGCGGACATTGAAAAAGCTTTTTAATTGCCACATTAATAATTATGTTCTTACATTGATTTGGTACATTTTGCGATAGAAGGCAGCGGCAGCGGATTTAATGACTCGCCTGGGACAAGGATGGATTCCACACATCGACGTATTTCCTTGAAAGAATGCCATGAAGTCATTTTAAAGATTTGATTTAGTTATTTTAATCAGCGTACTAAATCTAACTATTAAAAACCTATCGTTAACTAAGTGGTTAGGCAATTAACCTCAAACTAACAAGTCTGTGTCTATAGGTTAAGCTAAAATTCACTTTCACGGTTTAAAAATATATTCATCTTTCAATTTTATTTGTACAAATTACAACGCGTTACGCAGTCGTGCCGTACGATGTAAATGCTGTTGTTTTAAACGACCGCGCGCGATCACCTGCACGCGTCATTGTCTGTCAGCGACACCTAACGTTGTTAGGCGCGCATTATTTATTTGGCACTCGTGTGAAGAGTGCGTCAAAACTACTCACATTCCCACACCTAGTTCAATTAGTTTTAAACTAAAGTTGGATCGCATTTAATTGTATTTTATTTTTAGAATCGGTTTCACTTTTGTCGTAGACCGGAACACCGTAACAGGGTCTAGCTGCTAAGGTAACAACAGTAACTTTTGTTCGCGTCACAGGCAGGAACTACATAACAGTCATGAAGGAACACTGATTATATTTAGAATAAACGACAACGCGTGAAAACGCGAGACAGCGACGATAAGAAAGCGAAGTTAAAACTTGTAACGTTATGACATCTCAGTAATCCGACTCATTTGTAATCCGGCCCCGAGCCACAAATCGGTCACTTTATGAGAGAAATAAGAAATTAAACCGTTCCCATCGAGCCAAAGTCGAAGGATCATAAGCTAAGTTCGCTCGCTTGAGAAATTGCAATAACGGATTAGCGAAATAAAAGGCAACGCGCAGCCGCAGCCGACATCAGCGACTTTCGCGCACTTGCAACTAGTTTGACCGGGCTGTCGGACCTACGCACTCGGCGCGCTAACTTAGCGCTGCGGTCGCGCGCGGGAACTTCGCCCCAACGCGGTCCGGCCACGGACCGACGCGCCGGCAGAGTGCGCGCGGCGCACGCATATGAAAATATCGCATCTCGCAGCCGCATTACAAAATGAGGCAGAATTATGATGGATGCTGATGCCTCGTTTTGCGCTTAATAAGACGAGATCCTACTTTGCAATTTTACTATTGATTTGGAACCTTATCTCCTCGTTTTATGGTTTAAAATAGCGTCTACTTTGGACAGGAATCAATCGCGGGTGTCAGTCGGCGCGGGCGCGGTGCTACGGTGTAATGAACGCGACAGAGCGCGCGGTGTTGGGTTACGGCTTTAACTCTGTTATGTCTGCTGCAGACAATCCTTAGTTAAGATATCTTTGACACCGTTGGTCGTAATTGAGTGACATAGATGTGTCCTGTCTAGTAGAAACATGTAAATTGTAATGGAGACAAGCACGCACTACCGAGGCTGAATTACGGTGTCAAGAGGGCGCGGATTGTTTTGTTTCCATATTTCTATGTGGACACACCACAGTCCATATTTAGCACGGAACCCTTTCACGCCATTCCTTACGTTTTTCATTAGATAGTTAACATTTGAACTCCTTTACAATGTTTAATTAATCAATATTTCATTCCTTCGCTGACGTCACTCATGGAAATTTCACAATCGTCAAGAATCGTAAAAAATAACACAATGCAATAATTCTAAGAATGTCGGTGGTTAAATAAATTATTCAAATGTAAAGTTTTAGAAACCATCATTTTTCCAACTATTAAATTAATGCTATACTTAATATTAAAAAATGTTCCAGTCGGACCACGTGACCTTCGCCTCGTTCATTAAAGTTCCATTAAACGTGTTCGGAACTAGGGCTAATACATTATTTATTCAAAATATTGGTCACAATGCGCCCGTTAAGGAAGTAACGCTGCCATATTTGACCGCGTGAGATTTATGCTAAAACAAATGGCTAAATAAAATTTTATTACTGCGATGACGGACAAAGGAAAGTGGGCTAACGGGGTTCCGTTGAGAATAATTGTGTTGATATGTTCGGATTAATTCTTATTTATATAGTAATGGCAGCGATCACTTTGATATCGAAGAATAAAGGAATGTTTATTAAAAGGTAAGTCACATTTGTATAAATCAGCTTTCAACGTGCGCTCGATAAGTAACTGCCAGCGAGAGTTACATCACATATTGTGAAAGGTCCGCGGGCGGCGGATGTCCAACAACGTAAGTTCCCTAACAATTTATTTGTTTTGAAGTTCATTTAAAATATGATCCATTCGTTATGACAAATAATGCGTTAAAATGCAGCGAACGCGACGATAAATTGTGAAGGAAATAAAAACAAGTGGGTTTTTGTTTGGCAAGTGAGCCGCGCCACGAGCGGCCCCGCGGACCTCTCTGATAATGTACTGGTCGATATCTTTGCCAAAATAATTTGCAAATAACTAACAGTCCTTGTGTATCGAAACAATAACTTAAACCATAATAATGACAAATTCTTTACGACTCGCGCGGACCTCATACGGTATTGTAATACATCGCCTGCAGTTTTTAGGTGCCTTATTTTTGTCTGTTATTCGCTTTAAATAACTTCAATATAATTTCTTAAATAACTGCATTAAATTATCAATAAATGTAAGTATAATGCATGAGAACGATTTAAGTTGTTATGAGCGACTGCCTCATGTGAAATAAAGACAGCGTGGCCGCGGCCGCACTGAGCCGGAGTCAGTTGAGTGGTGACACCGTTCAACAAGTCCAATTATATACCTACGCGTACACAGACAGACAGACGGACAGGCTGACGGATAAATTGCGGCCGAGGTGTTTGGCAGCCAAGTGAAAGACTGACGAGCGAAGATGTGAGTTATCTATGGAACTGTTTCACACTGCAACGCCCTCTACAGGTACATCTTACAACTTGAGCATGTTTAATAATTGATGGTGACAAATATCATAGTTTAAATAAATACTGTAGAAGTCGGATCTTAAATGATTGGGATTTAGAAAGGATATTTTCTGGCGCGGTAGTGACTACGCCAACAGTACTTGGTCGCGCACAGATTGCTAGAAGTCGTTGCTAGCTCTGTGCGCTTCGATCAGGTATCTTGGTGTAGCGCCTGCCGTGACGCACTACAGATATATTAAGCACGTGAAGGCGCGGACAGTGAGTACGTACTGAGAGATGAAGTCAAAAAGCCCATCAATACGACTATGAGGAACGGAGTGACGGCCGTTTATTACCAATCTCATGAATCACGGACCCTTTCATTGATATTGCGGCGCGGCGACAGACATGAATCTCAATTCCTCCGCCGACAGTTGCCAGCGAACTTGACCTCTCCACCTCCCTCCCGCCACCACCACCAGGCCAGGTCAGCTGACATCTTGTACTAATCGCAGTGGATGGACTCAGTATTGATACTTAGGCCAGGTATAGTAGTCTGTTATCTGTCGTCCCAAATGTGAATGATAAAATGCATAAAGACTAGATAAATGTCCTTTACATAGCTAATCATTATGATGGTTTCCTAAGTAGAAAATTTACTGAAAACTGGTAAAAAAAATACAGCTAAAATAATAACCGCAACTTCAGCGAAGGAATTTTCAATTTTAATTTGAGTCAGCCAAGAATAATATTATTTTTTATTATTAAATTTATATTTAACAGAGAGCTGCATACATACATATATACCTTGCACTAATCAGCGACCCAGCATCCTGCCGACCAACTCCCCACTTATTGACCCAGAACCGTAATTATTGCATAGGAACTCTACAAATATGTTAACTAGTTCGTTAGACCACGTTACTTATATAAATATGAATATATATAAAAAGGTATGATGTAAATATCAATGACCTTTGCAAGCCGCATCCAGCGCGGCCGTCGTGTTAGTTCTAATTATTAATTAACATAATTATATTCAATTAACAGCAGTAACTTCACCTCCAGGTGAGTCTAATTATGTTCCGCGGCGGTCCTTGTGCTACCAGGGTAAAGGAAGCAGCGTGTAAGCGACATTCTGAACTATTTAATATGAAATTGCTAAACGTATTTGAACACAGTTATATGCTATCTATTACATATATATCGGAGACTGAACTTGCCAAAGATCATGCATTGAGGTTAAATGCGCACCAACTGTGACTACACTGGCGACACAAGCCGGCGCGGGCGCAGCGCGGACGACGTCAAGTGTCTATCGTCTCGAAATTACGAATTTATGCAGATTGTTTACTTGATAAGTCAAGTCAATACAAATTCAAAGCGGCCAGTCGAACGCCTATAGATTAGAGTGCCCAGGCCCCGCCGCCTTCGGACTGCAATAAAAGAAAAATAAACTTATAACGTAATAAACATCGAATGATTTTATCGCGGCTTAAAATATGATAATGCGAATACGACCGCGTCTCAATCATAACTTAGCTGCTAATGTCAGCCGGTGACGGCGGCGCCTGATTGGCCGGACACACGGACAGACGTACGCACTAAATTATATCTCAATAAAAATTTTATAGCGCCCGCAAGAGATAATACCCGCACTGACGATGAGTCGCCAGTCGCCAAGCGCACCTCGACTCTTTATCACCCCACACTTACCTTTACTTCACTGGTCACTTACATCGCCCGGCACCGACACATTCGCCATCGGTGCGGAGCTGTGTCGTTAATCGAGTTGGCTCTATTGTAACTCGATAAGAAATCGATCCGAGAAAAAGGCGCACAACATTCGTCCCGCTCTTGCAGCTCCATCAGACGTCGATCCCCGCGATCGACATCCCGCGGCCGGCCGATTCATCTCAAACTTTACGAGCTTGATTAAACGGGGCAACTGGAATCGAAATATTTTCATTTAACGACGGCTATTACTCCACGTAATAAAATTTTTTATTCGCCCAATGACTGTTTAATTCATGTTAACTCCGCGGACAATTTTCGCCATCGGCCACGGGCCGGGTCGGCGCGGCGCCCGCGGCCCTTGCGATATTTTATTGCAGAGAATTTTTCAATGCGCCTATAAAACTAGACAGGAATTATCTAATGTATTTGCATGAATTATTATTATGTTAGTGCACTCACAGTCAGGTACCTAACCCCAATGCATAATTAGTATAGGGGCCCGGGGGCACTTCGCACGAGCTAATACATCGAAAGTTTAACAAAATCTTAAACGTGAAACGTTGAAACATCACCATTTTTTACACTTTACTTCACCCCGTTTTAATGTTATAACTGTGAACGTTTACTGAAGATATTATAATATTTTTCAATCTCTTCAATTCGACCGCAAGGCAACGTCCAGTAAATGCTGCTCATTACTGCTACCTCTTATTGAAATTATCGAGAGGGACTAAATATTGATGGCATATGAAATGAAATAAAATAAGCAAGTCGACAGCCCGCAGCGCAGACACGCTGTTGACAAAGTATAAGTTATTTTCAAAAGCTTTTATTCAAATTGGCCCCGTTATTTGTGCAAATTGAGTTTCCCTCCGACAGTCGGACCTAATCGACATATTCATTTTTAATCTTAACAAATGTACTTCATTTAAAATAATCGGTTTAATTGATTGCAGCACCGAATATGATAAAAACAAACCGCTTGAACGTAAATGACGAAGTCACATGTATTTTTCATTACAAACTTGTCTCGAGGGGAACGTACATAGAAGAGTAAGGAATTGGCAAACGTGTGGAAATCAATCGGCGGCGAACATCTGAGCGCGACTCCGCAAACAAACACGATGCAAAAAAAAGCGAGAACCGAACAATATGTAGAACAAAAAAACAAAGGCAAAGAACAAAATATAAATGGTGTGAGAGATGGAGAGGACGGAGGTGGGAGGGGGGGGGGAGCTGGTCTGCTCGGCGCTATCTTCATATCCGGACGCCGCGCTGCGCCGACTGGGCCGGCGCAGCTGAGCGCACGCTTACGTAACATGAGATTTGACGAGCCGCTCAAGACCACTCGGTACTGTCTCGTAGACAACTCAATAATGTATTCATTAACACCCAATTGTGATTGTTGACATTATTGCAGCCGTCAATATGAACACGTGCTTGATCTAAAGCTAGTTGAAATTATATTGTAACGAAACAACTTTTTTTTATTTTGATAGTACAAATAGTTTAATTTGATTCTAATTTAAAGGTGCCAGTTAACCGATCATGTAACATGAAGTGCGAATTGTTAATGAGACCATCAAAGGTGGGAGGTGAGAACAGGACGACGGTGTCATGTGCGGCTGTTGCCGGGGCGGGGGACCGGGGTACCGTTTATCTCCAGAGAGAAAAAAGTGTGCGGAGCGAAAGAGAGTTTAATGAAAGCGACGCCGGTGGCTGCTGAATTTTCTTGAATGCGTCGCCGCCCGCGCCCTGCAGCCTGCAGCCCGCAGAGCCCCGGCGGCCGATATTAGTACCTTTTATTTGTTATTGGGAAAACTCCATACTTGAGCGCACTGTGCGTCGACGTCTCTTCGTACAATCATTTCGGTGTAAATATTCACCGCGTAGTTAGAACCTAGTGTCTAAACTTTACTACTTGGGCTCGGTGTCCGCAGATCTTAGGCAGCACCAATAAATCCTCCTTATCAAATGGAGTCAATTGACTCAGACGCACTTGATTAGCGCAAGCCCGCTGCACTGCTCGTGACTTCATTTGAATTCAGTTAAGAACCAAGCGCAAGGTGTCTAGTATTTACCTTTCTAAAGCATTGAATTTTCACTCCACGATTATCGCTTTACTTTCAATCAATTCTCTTATTTGCAGCTTTGTATGATATTATCTTAAAAGTTTTACATTAAAAACTGGGAAAGCGAAGGAATTGTCAATTTCCAAATTGATATAGAGGTCACAGACAGTCGCCGCGTGGCCCGCGTCTTGGCCGCGTCCACGTCGGTTATCGAAAAATGTGAAATAGCATTTGAAATCTGTCGTTATCTGCCGTGATAGCATCGGGTACCTGCCGGCTGCCGGCTGCGGCTCTGTGCAGTTGCAGACGTCACGTCGCCGCGCGCGCCCCCTATCGGCGCATCTCTAAACTACATGTAAATGACATATTCTGATAAAATTGTCCGTCTCTAAATAATCAATAAAACGACTGAACTACCATTCTCGTCCTTTGGTAAAAGAACCTCAGGGTTGTTGCAGGCAACGAGTAAGCGCTTCATGTGAAATGACGCCAGTGGGACAGACAGTCAGCGTCAAACTAATCAACCGTCATAAAATAAATAACGATACACAATTTTAAATCACGTATATGATAATTATCGCCACGATAGAGAATGACAAAGATGGCTGAAGGTTTGTTTGCGCCACGCCACATTCGTATGAAATCCCTTTCATTAAATACCACTTCAAATGTGTAAAAAGTGCCCCCTCGCGTGTTGCTCGCCAATTATTTAAATGATTTAATCACCAATAGAATAAACTCGATACTGTCCACTAATTGCGAACGCCGATAAATATTTCATAAACAAGCCGAAATACGATAAGCGTCGCGCTCGGCTCGCGAGCGAGTGATAAAGCATCGATAGTCAATTAAACTCGATTAAAAGAAGTAGACACGCACCGATTGCGCATTTCTGCGCATCGATTACTGCGCGCTCCCGACGTATCTGCGCGGGCGGCGGGTCGCCGGGTGTCGGCGCGCGCGGCGCGGGCGCGGAGCACAAGCGCGCCGCCGCTGCGTGGGCGCGTGCAATTTGCATAGCTTCATTAGGGCCGAGCCGCACAGACGCTATCGGCGGAGCGTTATCGTTCCCCTGAATTGCGTCTTAGTGCTTCTTATTTATATGTTTATTTTTTTCTCTTCCCTCTCAACCTTTTTAAAAATCAACAGCTGTTAATTAAAGCGCGCGTGAGGTCCCGCACCTCGATTATAATTGCGCTCAGATACTGTATTGGACGTCGCGATGTTTTTTAATGAAGTCAATTGCGCCGCCGGTTAGGGATCATTAAGCGTAACAACTCGACGGACGAGCGTTGAATTTGTAACATCGGTGGTCAATAAGTTTATAACATCCTAACTAAACAAATTTACACCGTTTACTAGAGGATACATAAGATATTTGCAATATTTAACTCATGCCTGACATCACGTGACCATCTGGCTTGTCAGGGTTGTTGGCTCGCTGGCGCGGGGCGCGCTGCCGTCGAGTAGGAGACAAGAACTATTATGTAAACATAAAAGTATAATGAAATTAATGTTAATTAAGCTAATGTTCCTGCGCACGCGACGTCTGGCAATAACCGCCATCTAGTGATTAGCTAAGAAAATTATGATAGATGTCATATCAAACATTACACAGCTTATTCAACACAACTAAGTAAATACCAAAGGACTCCAGTATCTTTTAAACATTTAATAGTTTAGATTTTTGTACTGACGAAATAACAAATTAGAAATCTTATACTAAAAAATACAGTACATAGTATAGGCCAGTGGTAATAATCTTTTGTTTTCGATACCCCGTCCCCGTCAGCTAATGTCGAGCCGCTGAAGCATGTATTACCGTTATTCGCACGCGACTTACACAACTTAACAAATCTAAAATTATAATTACAACTGCAACTGACAAACTGCATTTGTTTCGTGAGAAACTTGATTCAAACATTAGCATGACGGTTCATATCACGAAGATAACAAATCACGCATTTCATTGCTCGCGTTAAAGCACGGTTTATCATTTGGTACCTACTAACGCCATCTATCACAACACTAGTACATTACTTTTAACGCCTGTAGCGTCAACAGTATCATAAAATGCATTGAGCCTACGTTTGAATTAACTTTTATTTTGTTTGTTTTTAAAATATAAAAAAATATTCATATGAAGAGTTATTGAAAAAGGTCACTTGAGAGATAATCGGTCCGGACTTGGATAATGAGATCGCAGGTCGACAATGGCGGACAAAGCGGACAATATTAGATCTGCCTACACCCGGGCGACGATTAACGGTCTCTTTGTGATCTTTGATTGCCGCCAAGACGGGCGACTCCTTTTCAGGCAGCTCTATTGAAATTCGCAATTCCCAAACCGCTCTCGTCAATTTATTATTGGTCAAATAAACGTTTGAAGAGTATTGGAATTTACGCATATTTTCTTTTGAATACGAATCGTAATGAAGTATTGTAAATCGTTCTCTCAGTAAATATCCGCCACGTCGCTCCTAATTAAAGAGTGAACACGGTAAAGTCCGTCGTGTGTATTGCAGCGAAGCGATCACAAGTTCAAATATAAATAAAGATTGACAAATCAATAGTTCTAAGTCTGGAGTCTGGACGGGAGAGGCTGCATATTAATCGCGACAAACAGATTGACAGGTTATATTTGCGAAACGCGATAGAGTCGGCCTCAGTCGGCCCTGACTCCGAGCTCCGGCGACTGACGGACAGGCGAACACGGCTACTACACGGCTGCCAATCGCTCTACATCGCTCGCATACATTGATAATTGCTTGAGCGGATTGTTGCAACAACAGTTAATTTGACTAAGTTGTCGGGATGAATCATTTTGTAGACTATCTTTGGAATAGCTTGGAAAAAATGTAATGGTGACGCAATAACAGGTGTGAGTATCTCTGCGTCACGTCGCTGGATACATAACAAAACGTTCATTCGACCTCTCCGCCCACGCCCGCACAGGGCGTTAGTTCGGTAGCACCTCAATCGAGAATCTCTATCAGACTGGTTTTTACACCATCGTCTGTCTATGTTACAAACATGTGTAAAATGGGACTACAACAAGATTCTCGCCGCTGTGAAAATGCAGACATCTCCAATGACGACAGTGAATATAGGAATATCAATAAAATCTTCAACGGGCACAGGTCGTGGCGCGGCATATATCTACTGAGTGAATCGCAATCATGACATGTGACGCGACACGAAGTAGGAAATACCGCGATGCTAATTCGCGACGATAAATCAGCTTAGATTTAGCGTCGCATCAAAAGGCAGCCACATGAAGCTGCCGAGAACCCGCGCCGGCGACTGCGTCTGCGACCCGCGCGCGAACTTTACGATTACCCAGAACCCACTGACGGACGAAACACTGTCGCATAAATCAATTTAATCTCCTCACCAAAGACAATCGGCGCTGCTATTACTCATATCGAACGTGCACTCGCTCGATCGATTTACATGTCTATCGCAGAAGTCACTCGGTCGCTTTTCAAACGACGCCATTCGGTCGCTTACGTTGGAGGCGCAAAGTTGAGCGCACGCATGAATCAAAAGACGACGTCGTTTCTCGATTCCCGTCTCTGAATTAATGTCTAATACGGTACTGCGACCGTGTAATTGTTGACTTTTATACGGGACGGTTAGTGCTGGCGGTAAATCAAAGGAGGGCACGATACAAATAGCCGGCACTCCCGCGCCCTATGCCGCCGCGCTGCGCCCGCGCAGCTGCGGTACATTGTCGCAACGCGCAAGACAAACATTGTAAAAAGTTCAAGTGTTACGCGTGACATGGACATGAGGAAAATCGACGTCTAGCTACACCATGTGGCGGCTTGACTCTGTGATTAATGGTCTTCGACATTACGACGTTACCAATTGGTAATTATTAACTTCAGAACTAGGTTTGCAACAACTATCAATGCTTTGAAACCTTTCCGCGTCCACAGATTCACAATCTAAAATTAATATGACATTAGAAGACAAGAGTTTTTCAAGTATCCTTAGCTCTGTGTCAATCTCACAGCAGATACATTAGATTCGCCGACTACGACAGGCTACAGGCTACAAGCGAGGCTGTCGTTTGAGGGACAAACCTCTTCAATAATTCAGCGGCGCTGTACGCCGTCACTCGGAGCTATTATAGAATTAGCTGAGCAGCGGCGGCCGCGCTTGTGTCCTGCGTCTTAAGTGATGGACGCCGCTTTAGTATTTAGCAGAAGCGCCGGCAGCGCCGTGGCCGCCGATGACACTATCCTATTCAATTCTGTTTACGACCGACTCTATAATGATATTAAATTGTATCTTACGGATCTAATATTTAAACTGATTTCGTAAAACAGATATTAAAAATTGATGATTATTGGTTTGTATATCTTATTCTAGTTTACGTTATTAATGGTTTGGTTCCTGTCTCGTCTGTTGTCCGTCGTTGTTGCTATCTCTACTATACACGGGTCGGTCATGATTACACAAAACGTAAAACTGGAGTGTATCTCAGTTTCATGTACAAATAAGATTTGATAATTTTGATAAGAAACACCAACTTATTTGTTTTAGTAACCGATTAATTTAAAAAAAAGTTAGTAACCAAGAAAAAGCAATCAGCAATAAACGGAATCTGGAACCGATCGGGCAGCAGTACTGTTGCACGAGCCAGAGACTGCCCGCTGTATTACCATTGTATTGTTGGACGGAAATAATCCTCGGAGATGAGACGTGTATGGACATGTGGCATGAATACTTGAACGGCCGCTAGATGTCGCACAAGTCGCGGCGCAATTAGCCCGGCCACGGCGTCTCTGACAGCGCTATTACACACGTCGGCCGGACTTACACCTGCATTAGCTTCTGCTTTAATTTGACAATCACAGTGATGTCTGCAATTGCTTAATAATAAACAATGGATCTTGATAAATGGCAGCTCCAACAAACAATGCTTGAAAGACTATCCTAATGTTTCTAATGTTTACATTTTAACTTTTACTTAGTAAGAAATACTTTAATAACTTTGTAACATAACGAAGCAGTTCCTCTACCATCGAGTGTATAGAAATAGTCAAATGTAGTTTATCGTTTTTCAACACAAACCGTGCCGGCGAGCCATAACGAGCCCGTCTCTCGTCGCGCGAGGCCGCGGGAAATATTTATAGTGTTCTAGGAAACCCAGCGGACCTGGAAATAGCACCTCGCATCGTCATTAGTGGCCAATGTCGAATGTCCGTCCGTCCGCGCCCTGCCCGCTCACACCTGGTGTCAACACGTGACCATAGCTACATCAGTTACATGAAATCAGTACAATCTACATTGCAGATATGTTGGTAGAACTTACGTTTTACACCGGACTATATCATCTTCACTTCCACAGCATCCAGATCTGCAAACGAAAAATAAATGCTTAACAAGATAGAAATCAATTTAGCAGTAATTTAGCTACTACAAATGAAGTTACTTCTAAACATCCATTAATTGACATGTTCGTGATGAAATCGGAAGCTTATTTGACATTCCACCACAGCTCTGCTTATCCTATTAAAATCATTAGAAACACTATGTTTATAATCTGACCAAATACAGATAATAAAACAGTAAAACCTAAGCATTAACGGAGCTGCTGAGCTGTCGGTCATTTGGGGCTAAATTGGTCGTAAACATTTTAAAGGCAACAAACACATTGCATTTATTAGTGAGTTCGCGCTACAACTATGTAAAATAAATCTTTATTTTAAAACTTTTTAAATTATTACAAAGTCGTAAAAGTAATTTAATCAATGACGAACGTATAAAAATACGAATAAGTTTTGTATAATGTTTCGCTCGTAAACTGAAATAAACAAACGACGACATAACTGCGTTTGTATGTACATACCTCATAGGAACAAACATTACGACACGATGCGGTGTGAGGTGATGTTTGAATTTACACATTTCTCTGGTAAGTCCTCTTAACCTCTCAATACAAGACCTCGCAGACTACCTCGCTACAGGGGCCAGTATCGACTTGATATAATTTATTTTATTACATCACAATCTCTTGACATAAAGCATCAAGAAATAACTAAAACACATTTTCAATTTAATTAAATGCGACCCCATAGCGGTTCGAGCATGATTCATGGCGGATGAGAAAGTTCAAGAGCGTTGTAAAAACAAATAAAGACAACAAAAGTGTCGTGTACAGTTAGTGTTGTTAGTTTGACAAACGCGACAATTGTGTTCGGGAATTTCCGAAAAAAAAACAATAATGACGTAGTTACTTGTATTTGATAATAAAGTCCCGGTCGATTTGCTTTGGCGGTGCAGCGCCGCCCCCGCGCCCCTCGCGCCCCTGCTATCGGCGACTGTCACGCAACACCACCATAAATCTACTCGCAAACAACTCGTAAATACCTGCCTTCAGTACAACCTTAGCCCGGCCTTAGGTACGCTAACTTACTACCTAGTCATTAAAAACTTTTACCGGATTTTTTTTTAAACATTAGATTATGTTAATTGAAGAAATCACTGCTAACAGCAATCAACGATACCAAGTTCTTTGAAACTATGATGAGTTTTGTCAAACTGGCAAATTGGCAATTGTGAAGAAATGCGGATCTTAATGACTTCTTTATTAACAAGAAACAACGTCAAGAGTTAAATATTTAGCTAACATCGCGATCGTCTAGCCACGTGTTTATCATAAAAACACAGCCCCCAGCTGTCCAATAAGCAATAACTCATGTACAGACGAAACACGTCACTAATTAAAGTTAAGTTGATTGTGCATCGGAACTACACGTTTAATTAATTCCTGGCCGGGCGCCGGGCGCCGGGCGCCGGGAGCTTCTCGTAAAACCGCCATAAAACCATCCGTGATTCGATTCCCGAGTCCCCGGGCTACACGAGCCTGTGCACTTCAATCTGTAGTAAATCATTCGAAACAGTTTGATACACCTTCGTCATTTTGTTGACAGACGGTGTTCTCATTGCTCGAGACGCAAGACAAGTCAGCATCACCCTGTAGCTGCATACTCAGCTTACTCCTTGCTCAGCACAAGTCCGGCTGGTTGTCACTCAGCACACTCCTTCACTTCTTTATCTCATTTAAATGAGCCGTTGCCCAGATCACTTAAGATACGAGTATTTCTTAAAACTCTTTTCCGAGTAACGAGAAAGCAATTTGTGTTTATCGTCAATAGAGATCTGAGCCGCAGACGATTCTCTGAGTTATCGCACAAAAAGGCAAATTTATCGAAACTAGAAAGAACCGTTTTGTTCCGTTCTATTAAATTAAGCTAGGGGGCGCTCACGGGTACACATTGTGCCTTTCCTTGTCCTGCTTTAAGACGAAGAATTTCCTTTGTATTAAGTCGTTATATCAATAAGAACTACAAATTGGTGCATGATACCTTAACAATATTTAACCCATATTTCGGATCCATGTTCAAACGGGCGTCACTAATAGTATAATTTTCTATAAGGACGACATGAAGACAATTCAACTATTCAGTATTTATCAGTAAATAGCAGGTAGTTATCAAAATACATCTAGTATTCGTTAAACCGTCGCCGTGTAAGGCCCGCCAGCACCTCGGCGGAGGCGCGCCACATCACTATTCGGGCTCTGCTACAAGTCGTGAAGCGAGCGAGCGAGGCGGACAAAAGATAAATTTGTTGTATCAATCGTATCGATTATGATGCGATAGAGATTTGTTCGCGGTTAACAAAGCGTTTTCGTATCAAATCACACAATTAGAAGTGATCGGCTGCGCCGTGGCGGCCGCTTTGTCGGCGAGCTGTCTCTGCATCGGGTGGGCTCCGCTGCGGCCCGCGGCCCGCGGCGCTCCTATCTACACTGAGTGAACAATCACAAAGGTGTCCATGTCTAATTTCTTATACTAGTAACTCTTAATTGAGCAAAGCGCTATTGAGAGTGAAGTGGTAAGAATGATTGAAAAGAAAACCAATAAAGATATACATGTCAAGGTAAATAAAATTGAAAGAAAGCATATTTTTTTTAAGTAGCAATTTGTAAAATTTTATTTTATTTTGAATGAATCACTCGAAAGCGACAAGAGGAAGAGAGCTGGAGTGTTTGGCGAGGCGGGGCATGGACAAGCGCTGTCGACTCTAAGGAATTACAATGATCGACGGCCGAGCGTGACCGGCGCTTTGGTGGCGGGACACCGTGATAGCGGGGCGACGTGTTAGCGGTGTGACAACGTGCCGATCCTACTTAATTAACACGGATTTGTCATACATAACTAGCTCTGAACAAGTGCCGGCCTGGCCGCCAGTCCACAGAGCTGGGATTTTGGTTCTTTATACTTTTAGCAAACTCACAAGCTCTGCATCCGTGTAGAATGCTGCTGTACCAAATCTCACCAATACAGGTTTAGCTGTTTTTGACATTCGTAATAACGAGCATCCATCTATGCTTCTAAACTTCCGCATATGTTAAAGTATGATTTACAAATGCCACATTTAATTAATATAATCTCTTATTTCAAATCTGAATTACATTTTAATCGGTAAAAGTTAAAATTAACAAAACTACAACGTGATAGCAATACACATTTATATTATTCAGATACAAGTGTAGATAAATATACGTGGTAAGCTATATTCTTTGTATAAATGGTACTCTGAGAAGGTAATTATCATTAAACACAGATTAAAGTCTTTCACGTGATCAACTTAGTCTAAACCTTATCTTGCATCGATGTTTCAAATCATCTGTTTCATTAAGCTTTCAAATAATCCTCTTCAAATGAAAACGCAATTAAAAAAGAATGGTCGCTAGCCGCGCGTCTGCCGCGCCAGCCCGCTGACAGTGGCTCATTTGTATCATTCATTTATTACAATACTTTATTTTGTTATAATTAAAACAATTGTGCGGCGCCCCTACAATGATGTGCTATTGCACACAAACAAATTTCGTTTATCGTAACAAAATTCATATTTTTTTTTATTAATTTCACAGTTTTCATCGATGTCTTTTCTTTGTTTTTTACAAATTCATCAATCCATTTTTTTAGTTTGTATGCATAAGTACTTAAACTAACAACTCGTCAAATCGTCTGAGCGGACGAAACTCGATCGTAAAACAAACAGATCGGTCGAAAACAAATAGTAACTCAAGCCGTCAAACGGCACGTCTTGACGAAACCGCACCGTCATTATTATTGTATGGTGCGACCAACTCACGTGGTTCCGCAACACTGGCGCTGTTATCGCTGTACTTCTGGCAGATAATATGTGAAGCCTACTTAGGTATAAGTAAAACACCAGACAAAAATGACAACACCGCTAAAGTCCGACATTTTTTTGACATAGGCAGTAGGAATCTATCAGGGTGAGCGTGAGGTAAATCATTTGTTGTAATATTGTCAGAGACATGGACCAACCGGCTCGGAGTCTCGCGGCCGACACCGACACGACTACGATCTCTACAATGTTTGTCTGTGCTAATCGTTTGCGGATATCGCTTTGTCAGTGGCCATTGCGACACATTCCACTCATTCTGTTAGAAACGTTAAGTAAGTTGTTGTTTTATTAGCTAACAATTATTTCGTATTTATCATACGTTGACTATCATATACACCGTACATGTCTCGCACTTACACTTGACTGATAAATTACGATTCATTTGTTTAGTATTGACCAGTTTTATGTAAAAGGTCTCAATCTTTTTGCGAGTGAAAGTAAAGTACTTTATTTATTATACAATTTCCGATGGTAACTGGCTTTCGCATTACATCTTTTATCTGAAAAACACGTAGTAGATTATAACAGTTCTAACAATGAATTAGCGACGTACGACTAGGGCAGTCAGTGGCTGCGCAGACAAACACTTGTTCGCAGCGCGTGTGGAGAGCGGGCAAGCGGCTGCTGAGGGCCGTGACTTGCGGAAACGACGCGCCCTGTTGAACGCCAAGGTGACCACGCAACGCGCGGACAGGCCGGAACCGTGAGGAATTAGTTACTAGGAATTGAGTGTAGAGTTCTTTAACGGTCAAAAAGCAAGAGAAAGAGAATTGTTTCTTATGGAATTATTATTAGTATTAAAAAAGTAACCCATCACAGTGAGTCGAGTTAGAAGATCTACTAATTTGGTACCTGTTTATAAAAAAATCGTGATCTCAGCTTTCTGTTCAGAGTGCCGCGGCGTTATGTTTCATGAGATGCTAAATTAGAGTTAGTTTAAGAGATCGAAGTATAATGTTTTGCCAGGTAATAAAGACTGTAAATGTCCCAAATATGGCAAGAAGAAGGCTGTGCGCAGTCCCCGCGGCGCGCCGGCTAAGTGACGATGATCCACAAAAAGGGATGAAGTGCGATTTTATTAACAGCTTTCATCAATGTACAAAAAACAGCGCTGAATGCGTATAACAAATGATGTTGTTTGCAGCAGAAAGGCCGGCGCTGGGAAAATGGGCCCCCGTCATGTATCACCGGGAGGATCCATTCTGCGCCCAGCTCGCACTTACACACCTATTGACTATTGACGCGTTGACGCATTGACGCCAAGTGACGACGCCTTTTCGCTTTGACGTCGGCGCTTCTTTCTAGATCTGCCGGCGATCACAATGAGTCGTA
>JAODUI010000027.1:9128201-9143877 GCA_027563995.1 Papilio gigon
GACGCCAAGTGACGACGCCTTTTCGCTTTGACGTCGGCGCTTCTTTCTAGATCTGCCGGCGATCACAATGAGTCGTATTTGTTGTTACATTCTTTGTCTACTTGCAACTTATAGATACACACAAATGTAGGAACACGATTAATACGGCTCATAGGATCACATGGAAGGGTTGTTGTAGCTTTGCTTGCTTGAATTAAATTAAAACATAGTTACACTACTTTGGTTCACTTCAAAATGGTTCTTCATATATAGATGTAGCATTTTACTTATTATATTTTAAATTAGTTATTTCAAACCACTTGTTAATATTTCAAAGTATTAAATAAATTTGATTTTGTAAGAAAAGTTGTAAAAATCTAAGTTTAATTTGTTGTTGCGGGCCTAGCGGCGTTCGCAGGCGGCTGGGAGTGTGCTGACTCAGCAGCCGTCAGCCGCGCGCCCTCCGCAAGTCCCCAACAACGGATTAGTTCCGACTACGACGTGCATAGGTTGATGTTATACACAATTAGATATCGGCCGGGACTACTTCCGCCCGGAATTAAAATAAAAACTTAATTCATAGCCACTTTGTTCTATCAGACTGTGTTCTATGTCGATCCAAACTTTCGAATTAATAGTAGTAAGATCTAGAAGCTTTACTACATTAACAAAAATCTGCTAATATTTTAATTTAAAATTCTCGTCCAAGGTTATATATAAACTCATTAACAAAGTCAACAAGCAAATTGATAACGACGCATGAATCGTGACAGAATGCTTCAAAATATGATCAATAAAATACTTTATAATATATAACATCGACCGCTACGAACGGGCAGCGAGCTCCCTGGGAGGATATTATCATAAAGCCAATTAAGTCGATACAAATCATAGCGGCGGCATCATACCTCGTCCACTACTTACTTCTACATTTGCATATCGGACCATCTGCCTTCGTGCAACATCACAAACACAACATCGCCATCGACACCACTGGACTACGCAGACAGTTGTTTAATATTTAAGTGACGAATTAATTTAAAAATGTAGTCTTGCAAATGTTGTGTTTTGTGACCAACGTATCAAGTTTACTTTCTTTATAACACTTTCGAAGTAACGACTATTTTAATGTAATAATAATCACGTACATTTTAATCAACCCTTCTTATTAATGTAATAAATAAATGGATAATAATGGTAGTAAGTTTGTGACAAAATGTGACATAGATTCTGCTACATGCTTTCAAAAGATACATAGCGTATGTGACATAAATATGGTAATCTTCAAATATTTACATACAAAAGTAGTACCGATCAATGGGATTATGATAAGGCTCTTTTAAAACACCCTGTATCACCTAATGAAAATAAGTCATTAGTGATAGCGCGGCGGGCGCAGCGACTTTTGCATTTATTGTAGTGACCGAGACGCCCCTCGCGCCGCAGCGAGCGCTCCTCGACATTCCATTCCATTAAAAATGTAAGAAAGCGCCGATACGCCGGGCGATTAGGTTTCCGTCTTCGTTCCGTCGTCGCGGTGTGATGGCACTTGTAACATTTTAATGACGTCTCGTCCTCTTCAAATCGTAAAATGTAAATTTCACAAGCGATGTTATTGTCAGATTGCGAACGTGCAGACTCCACGACGAATGTATTCATGACGAATTTAAGCCATGTATCTTCTCGCACCGACTCCAGCGAGCTGAGGCTTCACATTAACAATTAATTAATATAGGTTGTAACGTGTAGTGTTCAAAATGGAAATCAATCGCTTTCAATCAATTTACTAAAAGTTTTGATGCAATTGATCCATGAGGACCGAGAGATATTAATGGAGAAAGGTTAGAAGAAAGTGCCCGGAGGCACGCATGGTTCAAACACGTCACGCGATACACACATGTATTACTATCGGCTACGGCGCTGCGTGCCCGAGCCCGCGGCGGAAACTCGGCGACATTCTCACGAAGACGTTTTAAGGACATATTCTTACTTTTGCACACAGAGTCACACGTAGTTCAGTAGAGTAGATTCCCCTAGCAGTCTACTAGAACTCTCAAGTATACTACATTTTTTATACATTACATTTAAATTTTCTGAGAAGTATAGTAGCCAACTTCTTGCATTTCAAGTTCCGTTAATCATTGGCTTCGCCCGCCTTCACACATCTTGCAAACGAATTAACACACTGAGCAAACATAATTACAGTATTAAAGTCAAAAAAATTATGTAGCATTTCAAGTACATAACGTATGTAGCATTCTCTTCATAGATCAATGGGTTTATTGGATTACAGTTATGACGCAGACACTGAATAGTATAATTTGATTTCTTTTAAACAATACTATATAGTATAGTGCGACAAGATTATGTACTAGTAAGGGAGGCGCTGTTGTCGCTGAAAGTTCTTTCAGGTAAATATAAAATCTACAAAAGCATATAGCATAGCATAGCATATATAAGATCTCACGACACTTTTTTGTAATTGTTTAGAGGGCGTCAGTGTGCTATCGTAATTTAGTTTGCCTTAAGACCAGTGGGTCAGGTAACGTGAGCGGCTTGCACCAGACTTTTTGCTGAAATCCTTTGTAGTAAAATTAACATTCAACAGAGTTTAACATCGTGATGGAGCCTGCTAATGTATCTAAGCAGTAAATTAGCTTAACATCGGCGGCCGCGGATTTTCCGCAAAATTAGCGGCGCGGTGAGCTGCGGGCTGCGGGCGAGGACGGGTCGCGGCGGGGGAGGGGACGAATTCTGATTGACGTGCAGATATTGTTTTGTAAAATGCCGACAGGAACAGATTTGTCCCTACCGTTGGTAACGGCTGACCACTAAATTCGATTTTTAATATAGCGATAAACATTGAAAACCTTCTTCTCATGAAATGCTTCCACACAAGCAGAACTTAAGGTGCCGAAGCATTATTTGCCGAAATGTTCATTATTAATTTCGAACACATGCCTTGTCCAGTACTAACACGTATCAGACCCTGTGCAAAGAACTGATTTGAGACTTTTAAGGTCAGCTTACAGTGTCAAAAACCAAAGTTTAATAATGTTAAAAAGTAGTCTGACCGACGTAGGATGCCTCGACTTCTAGTCGCTTTGTGGTGAAATATAGTAAATAAAATCGAGTAGGAGAACGGTGGTAGGGGTCACGTGGTTGATTCGCGGCGTTTCGCTGCTGAATTTCGGACGCCCATCGAAAATAGTTAATTTGGCTGTCGGTGCTGACGTGGCGGCGGCGGACGTCGCGGCCGGTGTTGTGACGCCGACAGCAACTCAATCCGCGCCCGCAGCGCCAATCAGATGGCGCTATTGTTGCTCTCCACGCCAACATTCATTGTTAACATTCACTATATAATATTTGTACGCTATGTACACCTTAAAGAAGCGTTTTCGTGTAAAGATTCGAACTAGCTTCAAATGAAGATTAGGCGTGTTACGGTGTAAAGCGTGGCGACAGATGCGGCGCTTTACATGGCAACAATTCAAAGGTCCCCATTGAAATTCACACCGCAGTCGAGTGCACGCGGCGGCGCGTCGCTACGATTTGCATGCCCGCAAAGGTCAACGCTGCAATTATTTCCCATGTCGATACGCCATAAAACAACTGACGATAGCCCTTTCATACGTCACGACATAGTAACGATTATTTTCAGTGCCTTTAATAATTGCATTATTAGAAATTAATAATGTTTTATAAAGAATCAGACAGCTCGGTTGAGAAAGTTGCTCATATTTTCAGTTATCAATTCAATAATATTTGTTTCAAGACAATTTATGGATGACTCTCCAAAACATGTCACTGCAATAAGTACAAAGTGTTCTGAACTTAATTCGCATAACGTAACGTTCATGTTGTATCGTCATCGTGTCGTAGTCGTATCGTGTGATGTAAGAGTCTCCCGAGCGAGCGTGCCAATAAAATAGGAACATATCAATCACGAGTATAAGAAACACCGGCCCGATACATAATAATTACATGGAGTTTCACGCGCGGCTGTAAAAGTGTCGGCGCAGGATATTTACGAAGGAACAATGCCGACGTCGAAATGGCCTTTCAATATTTAAATAACCTATTATTGTTTTGAAAGGCAACATTTGTGAGCTGCCAAGTTTACGCGAGCAGTCGTTAGGCCGTGCCCGCGTCGTGTGCTGTGCCCGCGTCGTGTGCTGTGCCCGGTGCACGTGCTGAAAAAAAGCTTTCACGACTTTATTGTCCTTAAAAGTAGTTACGACTAATTTATATGGCCTAACATTGCATAATGTTGCAGACACAGGTCGTTCGACATTGTTCAAGTGCTTCAAATGTGTTTTGTCGTACAACAAATAAATGTCACTTCGGATAGCGAAGTCGAGCGGGCGGAGGTTCAAAGTACAATCATAGAGTTTATGATGGTGGCTCTATCACAGACAGAACATCGATAAAGCATCCGAGCTGAAAAGCCGATAATTAGTAATGGCGCGTCCGCCTGTCGGCCGCGCGGACACTTTTTATCTAGACTGAATCCAATCAATCCGCATCACGGCCGCGTCGCGCTTTGATTGACAGACGGACAGACGGCGCGCCTGATTCAATATAATTACCATGCATACTTTACGATATGCCGTTGTCTTCACGTTCAATCGTACTGACCTCTATTTTAACGGGCAGAAGAATCAATTTGTCGTGTCTTACACGAAAAAATACTCTTACATATTTGGTTAGGTTGTTGCAAAAATATTTTTATCGAAACAAAATCGATTTATACCGGCATCAACTGGGACACTTCTCGTGGTAAGGTACACGATATACCTGATCTTATATAGAACAAGGATAACACAAATTATAAATGTAAAGGCGATGATTGCTAATGGACAAGTTATTAAATAGACTTGCACGACAATGACAACTTTTAGTTAACTGTTAAGTCTATAGCAAAGAAACAGTTCAAGAAGACTAAGGTATCTGGTAATGTACAATCTCGTAGTCGAGTAACAAGCACACGAGTAACACACTCTTGTATAATGTACTACAAATCTGTCGACAGATGTGAGTCGGAGTATTTCATTAATGTTCATCACGTGGACGGTGATCGTAGAAAAACATCAAGCGGTTTTAACGCGGCCACTAGAAGCAACTTTAATTTAAAGGACAATAAAGGATAAATATTAACGGTAGCGTAAAAGACAAGCACTAGTTTGACCTTGAGATGTTTGCACGCAGCTGTACTTTGATTCCCTTTCGCGAAACTGCCTCAACGAACGTCGGCAAGCACTGATATAAATCGTAATCAACAAATCAATCTTATCTGACATATTAGCAACGTAAAAGAGCGCGCAAAACAATAACAACTAATCAACTTCGACAACAGAGGAACGAAAAGCAATAATAATTTACACACAAACAAGCACGCAGGCCGCGGTCCGGCTGATTGATACGATGATTGAGTGACAGGTGACGCGGCTGTCGCGCCTAATGAGCAAATAGGGCGATATTCGCAGCAAGTCCACGTGACTCCGACACACGCAAGATACAACGGCACTACTATGTTTTTATTTGAAATATGTTGCAATTTATAACTTATCGAATAATGAAGGTGAAGACTTATGTCAATGAACGCAGAAGCTACTTAGTGGCCGTGCTGTGCCGTATTGGACCGCAATTAAATGAAGGAATACGTCTGGCATGTGTAGGTCACATATTGCTTTGACTTAGAGGACTCTTTGGAACGATCAGATTTTGTAAACTTTTCTATGGCAGTAGCTCTCTCGGTAGAAAATAAAGTTAATTTTTCGCTTCTTACTTAAGCAGACAAGACATTTATTCTATAAGGCAACAAGGTACGTCACTATAAAACTTTAAAAACATCTTCGATGCCACCAGGTGTCGCTGTGCAGGTGCAGAATGTGTCACCTGATCACGCTCCTTGCGTTTGATTTATACTTGATAGGGAAGCGCCTGCCGCGTTTACTAAACACGTTTCTGACAATATTTACATTTTGATGGTAACAAATTGATTAGTAAAGGACACATACCTATTTTTAACTTTATGGTAGAAACCGCTTGCACTTTTGTATTAGATTAAAATAATTTTGCATTATGTTTAAATATAATAAATAAATTTATCTGCTATTAAAGAAGTTGATTACATTTCGATAGCTGGCAAACACGTCTGCGAGTTCTATGGGACCTTAATAGGTTGTATTAACTTAGCTGAGAGCTTTGTGGATTTATGCGAGTGCATTATAATAATGGACCTCTATGACCTCGCCGCCGCACTGATCTCACGCACACAGACGACAGCACACGCACACAGGACCGTTCTAGATATTACATTCATAGTCATCACTTACTAATCAGTAGCGCCCTCGACAGCGACACAAATATCACTTTACAGTTTTACACGACACAATGTAAATTTTGCTGCTCGGAGACGAACTGTTATGCAGGTCACCAGCTACACTACCATAAAGCGAACCGAGTCCTTGTTTACCACTTTTTTCATAACAATATAACAATAAAAACATAGACGTTTAATCAAAATGCATCATCGTCATCATCAACCTAAAGTAGTCCACTGCTAAACGTAGGACTCACCTTCGATTGCCACGATGACTGGTCTTGTGCCTCCCTAAGCCAGTGCACTACCGGTACCCTGACCAAGTCATCGGTCTATCGTGCAAAACCATCAAAATGCATGTAAGCAGTAAAGTACATTGGGCCAACAGTTCAAATGTTAGGTTTAAGTCACGCTCGTCCCGCGCGTCACCTGCGAACAGACAACTACGGCCGATTCAACCGCGGCCGTGTCGGCCTGACGTCCTAGTATAAGTCAACATTAGCACATCGCTACCGCTACAGACCTCACGAGTTCTGTACCGATCTAATACTTGTGAAGATAAACTACCACGCAAGTGTCACATCACAAAGATGGTATCTTCTTAACGACTTATCAAGTCTACTGCTCGACATACCATAATTAATTTAAGTAACATTTTAAAGGCATGTTTCGTCAAATGTTTATAATCGAAGACTGAAGCCTTTCTCCACGTTAATTTTAAAAGTGTCAAATTTAACATTGTCACGCAAAATTTCTTTAAAAATTAATTCACTGAGGCACACTTATACAATGAAAATGTGTGATCTCTGTACACCCCATTAAAGTTCTGTTGAGTGCTTTATTTATATTAAATGGGGACAAAAGTGTAGTCAATGTCGGGCTAGTGGTAGTACTGTACCACTAAGTACTGTGATTAACTGGTTTTGATACTTGCAATCAATAACATTTTCTAGTAAATCTCTCAACAAACGTTCGTTACGTGATGTAAACGATCGTATTTCAAGTTGTTTACATTATTGTTAGCTGTAACAGGCTTGATACTTCTATAAACAAATAGTGTTGTGAAACCTCTGCTTGTATCGGCAATTGTTGTTTGATACACATTGCCTATAAAATAGCGTTTTCTTTATAATCTGTCAACAATAGAACTGAAGTGCAGTCATAGTGAATAGTCCAGTGGTTAAAAATACAGCTTCCAAAGTATGAGGTCGTGGGTTCAAAGTTCCAATGACTCAATTGTTCCAAAATGTCCTGGGTTCTCATCAAACTTTCTCGGTCCGGCTTCAATCGACTGAGCAACTGATACCGCACTCGCGGCATCTTTACAACTCATTAGACGTGTCGATCCCCCCCCCTCCTCCCCCTCGGGGCCGCGCCCCCGTCTCCCCGCCGCACCCGTTTGTAATTAACCGAGGGCCATAAATTGACCGTAACTGTCATATCATATTGATTTAGTCCCGTGAGTGCGCCGGGAAGCGGGCGGCGGGCGGCGGAGGCGAGCGCGCGCCTTCCGCAGTTTTGAGCTGCCTGCTGTCTCTCGGATGTGCTATGATGAGTATACAGATGGTTCTCCATTTCGTACAATGTAACTGTGTTACACTCAAACAAAACCATGAAGACTTAGTGCAACATTGTAGTTTTTGGGGCACGAAGTCGAATCTTCAACGTCGACATGCGAGTCACAAGCATCCAGTCCAGTATTGTTTCCGGCGTGACAATTTCCAGTACCAGCACTCCAGCCCACATCGCCGTGACGTCACGTGGCGGCGCGTGTGTGCGAGCGCAATGAATGGGATACCACGGGGCACGCACACATGACGGCGGCGAAGACAACGTTATTGCCGCGCCGCAACGAGTGAGACTGTCAAAACAACGCTAACTAGCGAAATCGAACGAAACATTTGGCTAGCGAGTGATAGAAAACAAACACTCACTTGCCATTCCGAAACAGATGATCCGATTCAACAAACACTATCGAAGGATTCTACGAGCCGACGAGATCAAAGTTGCTTTGAAATATCTGCTCGATCTGGCGCGCGACTTCTTCCCTTAACGTGGGAATATAAGGCGGAGATTTGTGCGTGCCGCCGCCTCGCGCGCTGCGGGCTGCGAGCCGCGAGGAGCGCGCCAACACTTGCCGCCATGTTGTTCCCGTCGACAATGGCGCGCCCAGTGTTGCCACACTGATGACGTTTTTCTTTTTCTCACAGTTCTTTATTGCACTAATTCTGATTGAACATACTTTTTTCTTTTTTTCTGTTTATATCACGTCCCGGGATTACTTGTGATCAGATATCGGCGATCGGCTCTAGCGACGGCTGATCAAAGAGGCCGTCGATTTGATTTAGGAATGGGGCGCTGCCTTTATTTGAATGTTATCAATTCTTTGCAGCAAACATAAACTTAACGGACTTGTTTATTTTTATGTAGCCATATTGAACGAATTATGATATTGTATGTCGGTACGATGCCGTTCCCCGGGCGGGCCGTATCGCCGGGTAATCTTTTATGTGGCTGCAAATCAAAACAATAGGAGAAATTAGTGTTTGGTATATTGTCAACGGATACATTAATCTCCTCACTACATTCAGCATCATATAAATTACAGCGCTCGAAAGTTCCTTCGGACTTAGTCACGAGACGAGTCGCAGGAGGTCGCTGTGAACTTATTGGTTTAATACAGTTCGACAGGCCGCCAATAAATTTATTGTAAGAAAAAAGAAACTAGTTTCCGAGTAAGGATATCGAAGGCACTAAAAATTCCTTGTGATTTGGTCTGTGTGTAACGCAAGGTATAAATCGTGAAATGTGTCAATTAACTCAGGTTTAATGTAGTATTTATGTAAATCATCGGCTGACGGACGTCGGGGGTTAGACAAAAAGAGACGTTTGACCGCGACACGGCCCGGGGCATTTAGATAAATTGGGTATTTTTTGGAAATGTCGGAGCGAGTCCAAAATAAGAAGAAAACATGAGTGCAGGCTGACGCAAGTGTCCGCGATGCACGGGGACTGCGTTGTTAATTAATTATATAAATAATATTGTCTTAACGGATACTGGACTCAGAGTTTTGAAGTATCGCCATAAGTTCTCGTCACGTTTTAATTGATTCTCTTCTTGTTTTATTTTTTATAATTACACAACAACTTACCACGTAGCATATGTTCACGGTAACATAAAGCGCAACTGTTATTCGCAAGAATTATCAACTTTCAACGACTGTGGAAAAACACGTGAACTTAAAGTAAATGTTAGCTGAATAACATAACAAAAACATTTTCGTGTCCCTGTACTGCAACATGCGAGTGCGCCTCTCATACCGGCCAGTCCGAGTAACAAAAGTTGCAATAATAGGAATTACTAAAAATAAAGGAGCAATAAGGTAAAAACAGTCTAAATGCTAGATATTAATATCTTTCTAAAACCATTTACTTTTCAACTATATTTGGTTCTCGTACAAGCACTGACAGGTGAATGTTGAAGAGCCTCGTAACTGTGAGTCCTGTGTGCTCTAAATAAAAACCTTATCTTTGCCGACTGTAAGTGTAATGTTGTAGACAAAGTTTCAATAGAATTTAATGACACAATCCTTAGAACCCATTATAACTTTTCATTGACAACTAGCCAAAAGGAATTTGTAGTATACTAAATTAACTACAACTCTACGAACGACATTTGTGTATAGTTGTTTAGATATGTGAAGACATTCACTTTTCACCTTTTAAATAGAAATGGCTTCATTTTTGTTATGTGAAATTTTGATCACATGGCAACACTGAACGTATTATGTCAATAGATCGATAGCATAACGTGGCTAATTTAAACAAGATCCTGAAGGTTGAAACGGCAATTAAAACTACCGATCACGTTTAACATACGAGTAAGATAAAGAAACCGGTGAACAAGAATAAATATGTTCAATAGTCGAAATAAATATGGCGGATGATTTGTGGCGGTATTGACATTGGCGGCGGCGACGCGGGCGCGGGCGCTGGCTCGGCCGCCATCTTGTGTTTACTAATTGCCGGTTTGTGTCATTAAATCAGTCACGCGTCGGAAAACAGACGGATGTGCGATTCTTGATCGTTTGTTTGATCGATATTTCTTGTTAATTCAATTTTTTTTCATCTATTCGATTGCGTCACCCATCAGCAAACAAATGGCATCCATTGTTCATTGCTGGCATTTTTTTTGTAATCTTACAACAGAGTTTCACCGACGACGGATGAGAAACGTAATCAATAAAGTGATCTGGACATTGATTCAGAGTTTCCATTAATCAAACTCTAACTAAATACATCCTATACAGAAATGTTTGTCATCGAGACAGACATTGTTGGACATTTTTTAAACAAGCAAAGCCGAGAGCGAGCATTGTTGGTAAGCACTGAAATGTGTTATAATGGTGTCAATAAGAAGAATTAGCAACATGAACGTGACACACACATGTGTACATTGTTGTGTGCTGAGTGTGATGCTTTATAAGTTACATAAATAAAGCTGACAACACAAATAACTGCAAAGCCTTACAGTAGAGAAGGCTGTAATATGAGAAAAAATACATGGACCATGTTCAATATTATAAACCTTTATGTAATTCGGTAATTAACAATGATGTTCTATCCTACCTAAATGTTTAAATTATTGAATAAGATTTGTATGTATGTTAGAGTTTCGATTTAATTAAGAAGCAAATGCGTCGGATGGAGGGCGCGTCACGGCGGTCAGCGCTGACGGCAGTAATGCGACAGCAGATTGTGTGAAACATTCCAGGTTCCCACATAGCACTGTTGCAGCCAAACAACAAGAATGTGCAGACATTTTATACAATTAAAATTTACGTGACCAAATAACTTTGGAAAATTGGTACGAAAGGTTCTAACTCTGCTGGTGCCGTTCAGCGCATACTTTGTTGTGGACGTTGTCTGGATGAATGTTGTAAAAAATAAATCTGAATAAGTCTATTGAGCGCATATTTTGCGGTTTATCAAGTTTTATTTAAATTTATAAGGAAATATTGACAAGATTATTAAAATAATTGAAATATTCCACTTTAAGTAAATAATAAGGACATTATCACTTAACATCAATACCAGTTTATCTACTTAAATATCCATCCAAATTTATTATATGATTTACAAGAAGCGGAATTTGATACGAATAATACAAATATATAACGAAGTTAATTTATGAAATTGAATTTTAAATGAAAAATGGTTATTTGAAGGCATTCCTTAAGAAGCAATTTAGATCCAATTTTTGTTCAAAACAAAGAAAAACCTTTAGTTTCTACTGTTCACAGCAGACCTTTTATATCATATACTTAAACACAAAATTACATAGTACTTTGTACATACGAAAAGTAAAAAAATAATTAAATCCCCGCGACACATCGCACTAGGACTATGTAGACATGCTGTTATATATGAACAATAATAAAAATAATATATGTTGTGTAACACTGTCTATGACAATATGTGTGATGTTGAAGTTAGAACAATAGACATCAAGATGACTCAATCACGCGTTCCGCGCTACTGTCAACATATTTTGCCCATTCCCCGGCGCCGCACACAGGCGGCCTGGGATAAACTCGAAAACCTTGAACGCTGAAGACACAAAGTGCCGAAATATTGGTAAATAACCCGCCGGCCGGTGGGCCGGGGTCTATTAACAATCATATTTTTACGAGCAGTTCGCGGGATATAAAAGCCATCAATGTAATTACGTATATTAACGCATATTGAGACATAATCAATTTAGTTAATCAAACAGATAAAATATGAGCAAAGTCGGCGGCCGGCTATCGTTTATTATAATTTACGTACGACCTGAATTAGTTCAATTTTGATTTAACTTTATGGCTGTTATGTCTTTCGTATCGACAGTTTTAATATCGGAGTCACGGAGGCGCCGCGCCGGCGACCTGCGCCTGCATACCTAATGCTATGCAAATTCATTAATACCATACCATCAAAAAATACCGCTAATTAAATGAAAAATACTAAATTAATTTAAACCCAATATTGTACATTGGGAGGAAAGACAACAAATAAACAGATATGTTAATGCAGTTCTAAGTTACAATGATTGAAAAATATACAGTATACCCTCGAAGACGTAACGATAAAAAAATAGAGAGGGTGTGCACCCTGTATGTGATTTATATAAAATATACAATGGCTTATTCAACTGTTTTATGAGTAAGATAGAAACAAAGAAAATCCAATTCATATATTTTTTTAATCGAAACTATTGATCAAAAATTACCAAATTTATTTCAAATAACTATGCTTAACTCTTAATCCTTCAGAGAATCCATGTTACTGATCAATTGTGAAATACGACCGATATCCGACTATGCATATTACAGACGAGTAACTTTTCAATAGAAATAACTATTGACAATTGAATATAGACAGACGGTTGGTCTGTGACACAAAAATCAGGACAAAAAACCTCCGGTGGTTTTTGTTTAGGTAATTCTTTCAGTGTTGTCATGTAATACACAATGTACATAAATACATTTGGATAATTGATTTTGGATTAGATATCAACTTGGTATGAAACAGTCTATCTATAGGTTATGTTGCTATGTTGCCATGCAGTGTAAGGAGGTGTCTCGGCGATCGTTGAACGTGTAGGATTCAGCGACATGTATCATAGGCTTCACACCGCGCTAGTGGATGCGCGAATCTTGGAGCCCCAGCATCATCATTAGCAGCCTAATGTAGTCCACAGCTGGACGCAGGCCTCCGCCATCGATACATACATATTGGAGCCCCATACAATATCATATTCAAATTTAATTAAAATTATTCAATTAATTGGTCCGCCCGTATGATTATTCAAATGTCCAGTTTGTTCAACTTGAGAAAGCATCACGTGGAATCCCAAACATTATAATCAAGCGCTTATTAGTTAGGAGAATGGCCAATTATTGTAATTCTTTAGTAGTTAACATGTATTTATGGTTTCGCGAAGACACGAAAAAATCTTAACGTGTTTTGTACACACTTAATGAAGTTATTTATCGACTTATTATGACTAGATTAGTGACAGAAACTGACCGAGGAGCGCCCGCACGGAGACGGGCTGCCATCGCACTCTACTTCATAGGAGAGACAGAGATAGGTGACTTATTTAAGTCTTTTTTCATTTAATTCTGTACGGATCTTTGTGTCCTGGCAACACTCGCTAAGAAAGGCGAAGGAACTGTGTTTGTAGTGACAACAATATGCACAGATTCCCTTAAGTTTTAACTGAAGTCTGGATCGATGCAGTTCAGTTCAAGATCTTATATATGTGTGTGTACGGTGGGTTATATGTATGTACTATGTAAAACCTGCAACGAATAAACATTTATTACGGTGGCAACATCTTTAAAAATATTTCTGAATCAAACATAGTATCAGATTAAATGTAACACTCAGATCAGTGTCGTGTAGATGATGTGTAAATTGCGAGGTTTTTTTGCCGTTTTCTCCGAAGTCTCATTGCAAGTTATCAAAGTCAGTTAAATTTGTCTAATCTCCCTGACGCATCGCTGCAGCTTGGTACAAAATAAGAGACACTGACTGGCAAACTTGTGTTAGAACTAACATATAGAACTTTTCTCTTGTCTGCTTTGACAAAGAGATGGAAGTAAAACATGACGTTAGACGGGAAATATATAATTCTGGATTTAATAAGAAACTTAAAAACTATTACTTTAAAAAATTTAATTAGTATAAGATGTTTTGTTTCAAAATTGAGTAAAATCAATTTAATTTACTTCAAGGAACATAGAAGACAATGTGTTCTTACTCTGATATTTTAAATGTTTTTTTTTTAAACATAAATACAAAATGCCTAGGTAGAGCCTCTGACAGTTTACCAAATAAACAAGAGTAAAACCATTTTAATTCCACTCTATCGAAAATAAGTATTCCAGTTGGTTTTCGAACTTCATTAAAAAAGTAGTGAGCCGCCTATCGTTTGTATTTACTATAGCCATCCCGCTCTCGCGAAACCCCCCCTCCCCCGCTCTCGGCGACCCTACGAGTGCACACAACTAAAGATGGCGGATTAGCAAAAAAACTGCTGTTTGCTAAAACCCTTATTATTTTACAAAATTAATCTAATAGTTAAATTAAAATAATACGTCCGTCAACTTCCAGACTACGTACCTATATTGTGATACAAAATTATTCATAAAATATTACGTTTTACGTAATACGTTGTTTAATAACTGCATTGTCGTTATTTTAAGTAAATTAACTTTAAAAATATGATATTAAACATTGTTTTGTAACATGTTACAAACTTTACATATTTGTTTCACAATTCAGTGCCAATCAATAAACTTCATTCGTGTTTTGTTCTAGGTGACTGAGGTACCAAGTTGATTTTACAATTCTGTTCATCACATAATTTGTGCTAAAGTCTAAAGTATAAATATATATTTCATTGCTATAAGAGAACACACAGGTATATTGACTATTTCAATTATAATATATTAACATTTTAATATTTGAATATAGTGTTTATGTGAGTGGTACCAAAACACGTGTCAGCAGCGCCGCCGCGCGCCGCCCGCCGCCCGCCGCCAGCGCACAAGCACTGAATCACAGACAACTTTCTGCTTTCAAACTCGCACCCCCACAAACTTTTATCATATTTTACGAACTTTTACAACTTGTACTATGCCTTGTGGACAATTTTATGATTCAAAATTTGGAGTAGAGTGGTAGAGGTGTGTGTGGGGCGAGTTGAGCGGCGCGTTGTTGTTTGTTCTTACCTCAATGTTTGAAGAGAGCTCGATATATGACCAGGCGAGTGCACACAGTTCCACCTGTCACTCGCACCTAAGCAAGCAACGCTCGTCTCAACTACCCTTTGTTTTTCGATTATTTGTTTATGACATACACGAAAAGAATTCTGGAATTTCACTTTTGGTCATATATACACGGCACGTGTGGTGTGTAGCAAACTTTATAACGTATGCAAGGGCACAAACAAGGGTCACATCACTGGCACTCGTCAACGGTCACTAAGTTTGGCGGGAGCGCGCGTCGTGTCTCGTTTCGTCGCAAAGAATCGCGAGCGCGCGTGCGATGAGGGCACGCGCCGCGGCCGGAATGCCGCGCGCTCGCTCCGCCGCCGCCGCGACACACTAGCGCCGCGCGGACAAATGCAACAACACAAATATTGTTTTTGCAACGCCTTGCTTTGATTATTGCACTCTTCTCGTACTCTGCATTGATTGATATGTTTCAAAAATATATATTTCATAACTTTCTTTTCATCGAGTTGGCGTCGCTTATGAAAAAAAAACTGTTGTCATTTGCTTATACTGCTAATAACTTAAAATTGAAATATCACTTTTTAAA
>JAODUI010000027.1:9144250-9165326 GCA_027563995.1 Papilio gigon
GCACACACCCGCTGCGTTTTCCCGCGCAACTCACTTTCGTTACGACCAGTGGTTGTGCCTACGCTTTGTTGCTCGCTTCTTTATTCCGAAGTCGCCATTATAGCGAAATGCCTTATTTATTCTTCGGCGGGGCGCGGGGGAGGCGGGGGGCGAGGCGCGGCGCGCGAAGGCGCCACCTAATGTTCTTCTGCGAACAATTACACACACTGTTGTTGTCGAGCTGGAGTTCTCCACGTGGTTCTTAATGCCAATAAATAAGAATATCTGTCGAAAAATAAAACTTCCATGTTCATGTAATCCTCACTTTTTGCTACAAATTTAAAACGAGTAGAAATTTTCTTTTTTAAATGAAAAAAAAAATGACAAACGTTAATGTTAATTTTGAGTTATTCATAGTGATAGTTTTACAGTTAGTTAATTGGTCTTTGAAATTTGCTATTTTTTCTCAACTATTTTTGTAAGTTAGTTTCGTATTGATGACGTAACAGGGAGGAGAGCGGGTTGTTCGACACCGTTATACTCCACACCTCCTCCAAGACAACACAAGTGCGCCGAGCGCGCGTCGGCGCACACGCGCTGCCGGCGCGGGCTTGCGGCCTTGCTTCTAATTTGGCCAGCACCGAGTGACCGGCGCGCCGCGGCCGCGCGACGTGCACGGTTCACTTGAACGACGCGCCTTTACGAGCGGGGAGTCGAACCCACTGCCGCCGGCCCGCCGCACATTTTTATAGTTCTTCATAATAACACGTCGGCCACGTTATAAACAAGATACCTTACGTTCGTGCTGTTTGCGTGCTTCCTCCCTTGTACAGTTGGCGCCCCACGCGGTGTCCCAATTACAGCAACAATGAACAAGGCAAACCCCGTCGTACTAATAACCAATTATAAGCGCCAATAGTCTAACGGTTAAGGGTTCAGAGTCCCAATCGACTATAGCTGTAAACCATATCCTAGCATTAGCCTACAGTATATTTGTAGTGATAAAAGAGATATTAGTAAATTAACAAAAATTTGCTAATACTTTATTTAAAAACAAATTAAATAGCAGTGACTTGCACACACGATGAGATAGTAGCAAGATGCAATTAATCGTACATCATCGACGGACCTTTTTCACACAGAAGATTTGAAAGCTACGTCCTATTGGTTATCGACTCTACGTCGTTATTATAATGCATAAAAAACGTTAAAAAGACTAGCTTTTCCGGTGAAACACCGCGAACGGCCTCGAATGTACCCAACTACAGTTACGTACGTTAAATTAAAAAGACATAAAATTTTTAACTTTTGAATTCTTGAATGTTTAATACTTTTAAGCAATTGAAACAAAAAAAAATATGCCTAGACAGCAGTAGAATAACATTGATCTCCTACTTATAATATCTAAAACGTGGGCTCCCAGCACCCGAGCAGGCGGGAGAAGTTTCAGGTCTCATTAAAGTTAAATATGGCAAGGTTTTTTTCTCTTCATTATCTCAAGACGAAACAAAAATTAAATTGAACATGTTTATCAGCGACGCAGTTGGTTCTCTTTTAAGTCATATAACCGATACATTTAAAAAAATTATTTGATGACATTCACAAGGATAAGATATTATTGAGTTCGTTATGGCAACAATGCGGGCGACGGCAGGCCACGGCGCCGGGCGACGACCTCCTCGCGGGCCCGAGATCTTGGTCGAAACGTCTCAATGATCCACGTAGGTCACGCGTGTGACACTTAGATAAGAAATAGACAAGGAAATGATTTTTTAATGAAACCTTAATTTTTTAAAATTGTATCTTTGCATTGCCATGTTCTAAGTCACGCAACTAACATTACTCATAAGGTGCGATACAACACAGCCTTTGATGCAGTGGCCCGATGTACCGTCAAGTTCTGATAGTTCCCAGGTGAGACGAACAGCGGCAGGAATATAGATCAAAACACTTTTATTAGGACATTGCGTCTTTACTAATCATTTACCGAAGCGAGCAAAATTAAATGCACTTTTCTCGGTGTCCATTAAAATTTCTGACGTTCGTTATCGCTCCATAATTATATCCCGACACAACCTCCTCCGTCGACGGCTGACAATAAAATGACATTTTTATTCGTGTGCAGGCGCAGGGCGCGGCGCGGGGACTATATCTCCTTTATTATGACCATAAAGTATCGGAGCCTTTTTCAAATCTGACGCAAGATACACTGGCCGATATCTGTGGCCAAAGATACGTGGCTGACACCCAGTCCGATTGTTTGTGCTTGCAAAGCGGATGACTCTGTCTACATCAATTCTATTCAAAGGCGTAATAGTCCGTTTAATCCAGACAGTGCAGCTGTCCACGATATTGATGTATCATCAGCCCATTAAATCAACTAACCCAATTTGTGGAACAGGTCGAATGCAAGAAAAACGGTGCGCCTGCGCATCGCCGCCGCCGCGCGTCGCCCTGTGTAATTTGGCGCCATAAAGCGGCCGCGCGTGATGACAGATCCATCATGGCGGCTGCGAAAATTACCCATTTTACGATCTAAAATTGCATAAAAAGCAAACCGCGGTGCAGCCATCCATTCAACGGACGACTTTACTGCCTTGTAATAAGGATTTTTGGTCATTTTAAATTTGTAAATTCATCATCATATTGGAGTCACGTCTGCGAAAGAAATGAGTGATTGCGGACAGCATTGTTTTGTTTGTTTGTCCGCTTGTGACAGGACGTGTCAGTTGGCCGGCGAGCATGCAACACGTTATTTTAATCCGCCTGACCTCGGAAAATAAGCCATGGGCAGTCAATCATTTATAATACATAATTTAAATATGCTTATTACCGCCACCAATACTGTCGCAAAGACGCCAGCGTTCAATGTTAAGAAAATGGATGCGACCAATTAACTTCATCCGAGGCAATGTACACAAAGTATAAGTCAAAAATGGATTAATTGGAACACAAGATCTACAAGTCAGTGTCGATGTAGCAGGCTTGAGAGAAAAGAAGCAGAAAGCCTAGTCTACATGTTGACCGCTGCTGCAACAAACTGTTGAGATAATTAAAGTTGACTTGGGCATGTAACGCGAGCGGTGTAGTGCGGTGCAGTCATAAACAGAGGTATAAAGATTAATACGGCCGCGGCGCGCTGCTGCACCGGTCAGTGTCGCGAGCGAGAGGCCGCGGCTCGCGGACCAGCGCCGCGCTCGTGGCGCAACTGTCGGCACATCTTTTATTAATGTTATATTGAAAAAAAGTAAAAACAAAAGCTTGTGTCATTCTTGTTTAAAAAGTCAGATAAGATTGACAAATTGACACAGGAAATATCGCTAGAAAAAATGGCTCATTCTACAAAAATCGTCCAGACCCTAGAAAATAGTGTCAAATAGCTAACGATAAGCATTCGTAATTTATTATCTATACTATGATCGCTTGAAGTGTACTCCACAGCAAGCGACAATTGCACAGGCGAACAGTTTGAGAAGCACATTGCAAGCCGGCAAGAAACAGTGACCGGCGTGCGGGCGCGTGTTTATTATCTGTGCGAGGTGCGGCAGGGCGGGAGGAGGCGGGGGGTGTAATTAAAGCAGGCTGCGCCGGTAGCGAGCCTTCCGACACCGCTTCCTCCCGCAAGTTACACGGCTCGGCCTTTAACACGGCCTTCGGCCGCCCGCACTGCGAGCGGTGCCGCGGCGGGGCGCGCCGCGCGGGCTCCGCGGAAACGCCGGTGACAGCTGCGCCGGTGCTCGCGTTCCACGCGGTGACGTCAATGTTACGATTAAGCAAAGTTGCACTTATGTGTCACAACAAAGTTACCACGCATTCACCTCATTTGCATAGGCGTGGTAAAATATTACTTCTGCTTTTTTTCGCTTTTGTATAATAATAGTCCATTTAACCTACCTGCACGCAGGCATGTATTCGTGTGCATCTCGGTGTTACAGACTCAACAGCATATCTCGGCGCGGGCCGTGAGCCCGACGTGCCCGCGTGTCCCGGTCCCGGGTACCGTGGGCACGAGTATTCGTAACCTGCTGTTCTGTCGTACGCCGGAATTGCTTAATCTATTATTTCAAGAAAATTATAATTCAAAGCAGGTCGTTGTCCTGTACGCCGTAAGTTTTATGCAAAAGAAAATAAATAAGACGAATAATAAATATAATTAAACGGCTAAATGTTTTGAAGTACAAAAAATATTCTTATTAAGAATTTATTTAATCCGAGCATTGGAGTCCAGTGGCGGCGGCGGCGGCGGCGGCGCGCGACACAAGACAATGCCGTTATTTAGCTCAATATGACGTTTATATTAGTAAACTTTTGAATAGAAACGATCGCTTTGAATAAATATATTCATTATTTTTATGTCTCCTTCTACAAAACTCTGCGACGCTTACACGGAGCGGCGCGCGGCGGCTTCATACCTTAACTTTACGAGCTTTTTTCTAAACGCTATCCGTACAACCCGGCGTGTAGTCGGACCTCCGATTGCTTGTCGATTTCCAATGAATTTATAGTTTTTAAAACGATTTGGAATTGTTCTTGTCCTGGTGTGCGTGTGTGCGTGCGTGTGTGTGCGTGTACGTTACTATGAATGGCATCGTAACATCCCATTGAGTGCCGCTACTTGATCACAGTTCAACTTATTTGAATTTAAACAAAAAACGTCTAATATAAAATAACCATAAAAAGACGTTAGTCTTCCCACGCTCTCGATTAATGTATGTATTTAAAATTCATGCTAACAATAAATTTTAAATAATATATTTCACGCTGCCTGGCTTCAACGATTAAAACGGTTTTGATCAATTTTCAGCAGAGAAAAATTTAAACTTCAAAAACAAGTAGAGGCTTGAGAATTTGAATTTAAATGTTATAATTTTTGAACTATTAATTAAAGTCGCCAGAAGATTTAATTATTACAAGTTAATTAGTAGTTTCTTATTCAATTTTTACCAGATAGTTTGCAATTTAGCGTAGTTATTGATGAATAGTTTCACCTCTCTTGTTTCTCCATACGAGAGCCAAGAAAGAAAGGAAAGGCGCAGGTGAGTCGGTTATGAATGAGAGAGGGCGCTGCGTGCGCGGCCAGGGCGGAGGCTCCTCGCATCAGTCCGCCACGCTCGTAACTCGTCGTGTTTACTGCCGCCGCTGCCACTGACCGTTGCGGTAATACATACTATATGATTTTATTACTACACAACAGTTTTATATAGTCTAGAAGTCTAGGTAACATTTGATAAACAGTCTTTAAATAATTTGAACACTATTTAACTAAAACACGAATGAGTGACGTCATATTTGTAACATTAGAAAGCTCAAAGACCTGAGATCAAAATGTTTAATATTATCAAATAAGAAATTTAATTGAATAGCTGCACTAAATGAAATTATGTTAATTAAACAACAGATTTATTAAAGATAAAATTTTATTTTGAGAATAAATTTTAAATAAGAGAGCAACGAATTGATTTCGAAATAACACGTGTAATATTAAAATTTACTTCGTAGCATATTCATAACTAAACACGTAGATAGGTGGAGAGATAAGTTAATTGTATAAAACATCACGAGTCTTGGAGAGCGGGCAGCGGGCAGCGGGCACAGGGCACCGGGCAGCGGGCACCGGGCCCGCCGCACCGCCGACCAGATTGTTATCGCCACCAGAAGATGAACAGAATGTTAACACTATCGCCAGGTTTAACGCAGACGCCGCCGATCATGTTTAAATATAAATAACGAGCGGTCGTAATTCGTACAGAAGATGTGAAATAATAAACAAACCGATGTCCAGCCATGAGAACCATTTAAGAATCCAAAGCAATTTAAAAGATTGTAAAAAGTTTTAATCTGGAACCTGAAATGTAAAATGATCAAAGCTGTAGTAACGTCAACATTGTTGCAGTCGACGCAACGCTGTGCTGAGACGCAACCGCCGGCTGCCGGCATTAGGCAGAGATACAAATTAAATGGAAACGGCTACAGCTTCCCCTACGGTGAATATAATCTGTATCAGAAATATTTGCATCACGGCCTCCGCAGGCCACGTGTCGCGCGCGCACCACTCGCAGGCCGAGCGCGCCGCTGGCCAGGTCAACTTGAGACAATTACTTTACACATCATCAAAATACTTACAATTCTTAAATCATTTTCGTGTAATAAAAAAAGAACTTTTGTAACAAAAATAATCAACAAGCCGTCGAATTTATATTACTTTTTAATATTAAGTAATAACAATTAGTTTGATTGATTATAGATTTCTGTATTAATATTGTCGTAAAATGTTGTGGAGAATTGAGTGACGCGTCAAGTTCGCAGTGCGCTTGCGCTGCGGTGTCCACGTCCATGTACAGATGTAATGTTTTGAGTAAGGATAAAAAGGTCATCGTCACCGCATCAACAGGCTCCGGCACATTAGTCGCGGGGACAGGTGTCATTAAATTGAAACACCTTATTAATAGTGAGGGTCGGGCACTGCGGAGACGTCACTCCGCCGCTCTTATCGCCGACGAAGGCCGCACATAACTCGCGGCCGGCCGCTCCGGCGCGCCGCCGCACAGGTTATAATTGTCGTCCGTCAATCGGCGTTACCTCCCAAATTACCAAATAAAACCTTTAATACCATCCTGAGATGTAAAGTTCTAATGGAAGCGATAACTCGTGGCGGGTTAGCGCCGCTCGACCGCCCGCCCGCCCGCTCGCCCGCCGCTCGCCGCTCGCCGCTCGCTCCACTTTTATATCAGCGCCTTTATCCGCCGCGGCCGCGCACTAATGTAGATAAATTGATCGCCTCAATCCCTTATTGGATTAATTTATGGTAATATGTTCAGATCGCGATAGCCGGCCTCGAGTTACGATTAAACAGTTTTTATGTAAATCCGCCATCTTTGTTCGCAGCAGTCGGCGGAGTGCGCGGGCGCCGGCTACGGGCGGCAGCGGACGGCAGCGGGTCGCCCTCGCCCCTACTCCCCGCGGCAGCTAACAGAGTCATTAATTCAAGTAATACTTTTAACACTTTGTTAAAAAAAAGATAAACATTAACTCCACGCCGTATTTTGGTGGCCTTACGACGCGGTTCTCATTTCTTTACACCAATGTGATGTTTAGATAAACTATCGATGTAAAACACATATTTAACATCACTGCTCAGTCGGGCATGTTACCAACATTGCATTACTCTTGAACATATAAGTATGGCGAACTAACGTGGGTCTACATAAGCAATATAGATCTTTAGGTAACAAAATAGTTATCTTAGATGCCTAATTAAACTTTTATTTATCTAGTTGCTGTGTGTGCCAGTAAATACGGTGTCCCGTCGCCGAGTGTGGTGCGTGGACCGGAGGGTCGCGCTGTACCCGCTGGCGCCTCCAACTTGCACTATGTCCAGTTGATAATCATACAGCGATGCCATTTGTGATTTTATGACAAGCGGCGTGCCTGCATAATGTGACGCCGTGTTCCTAGTCGCTTAAAACGATAAAACTTGTCGGGTTTCGCCAACTTTGACAAGTTTTTAGTGCTGTCCAGATCGCCGCCGCCGGCCACCGCTGTAATGTGTATAGAAGCCGTCGGTACATAAACGACCTGATCATTGACAAGTAAAGCCAAAGGACATCGTCGACTGCAGCTAATATTATAATACAGTTTCATGAATATTTCTTGCTGACATTTAAGCTTCCGCCTGCAGCTAAGAGAGGTGAGGAAGTGGTTGGTCTGTATTGCAATCTTTGGCAAACAAAAATGTTCCAAAATAATAGGCGATCGTCATTATATGTTATTTCCGTGGGACGTCAGTTAGAATTGGGAACGTCTAATTGAATGCGACTTCCATTAAACGCCAGAGGTCGTCGGGCACATCTCCGAGCCTTCACGATTCACACGAAGAAGAAATTGTCGACGAGCAAGAAAACAGCCCGAAGGGTTTCGTCAGTAAAGAAGGCGCGCGGCGCGATACCAGGAAAAACTCGTCCGAGCACATCTTATACAAACGATGACATAAATACTCATTTGCAAGAACAATATCCGATATTGAGTGAGGCCTGTCTGCGACGCCAGCGCCGCCTACTTCCGAACAAAGAAAATATCAGCACTTTTTCAAATGAAATTCTTATTTTATACGTATCTGTATTAAATAAAATAAACACTTGGGTACACGACGCAGGCGCGGCGTTCCTTGCGCTTTTTACTCGTCCAATCAGTGAGTCAGTCAGTCAAGTCGGGGAGAGATCAGAGCGGACAGACTTTTTTCAACAAATTCTATTTTTCATTAATATTTTCAGTCGGTATATCTACACGTGTGTATGTTTATTTATCACAATATTGTTATTGAATCTGTTCAACTTTGTCCCTTCTTTTTTTCTTTATTTAACCATTGAAATGTATTGATTACATTAAGTTTGTAAACGAATATAGTGTATAAATAAGGAGAGCCTCCGACCTGACTACATATAAACAAAGGGTATCGTAATGTAAGAGAGTTTGGCGCGGGCACTCTGGAGCGGTAATATCCTGAGACCGCACTTTTATAACAAAGCGGCTAAATTGTGGTGCTTCTATCGGCCGGCAGGCGGCGCGGCGCGGCGCGGCGGGCGCGCTCATGTTTATTCACGGCCGGGCCCTCCACCGATGTATTTATTGGTTTGCATCCGCCCGACTATCTACGTGCAATCCACTCCATCGGCACAACTCAAAATTCGTCTTACATTTTACAGCTGTATGCAGATCGCACGGTGGAGCTGGCCGGCTCTGGCGCTGCTTCTAAATCAAATCTTGATGATGCAGCAGACATAAACATCACAGAATAATTGTCTTTACATAAGAACTACAATAAGAGCACGAACCACTTTGATGGTTGTAAAGTTTTAGTACATTATTTTATTTCTGTCTGACCATCTGTTTTCTACTACCTAAAATTTAATCAAAAGGATAAAATTATTAGATAACTTTGGTTTGTTAAAAACAACAGCTTGGCGAGATCAGGCGATATCACTAGTTCCGTTAGGCGACCGCAAGTCCAGCATATCGTAAGCAGGGTCAGTGCGCAGCGCGCAAGACCTGTTGCGCCCAACGTACACGCAGCCGGTCTCACTACTGCTACATCAATTTGCGCGCCGATCGCCTATTAATTACCCGCGGCCGCGGACTACCACCCGACAGCGAGTAACATAGGTAGGTTGCATCAACTAAGCAGGAATTGTTACAATTGTTTTTGCTGTAATAATAAACACGCGAAACTAGACCAAAAAATGTCCTTCCAGTATTTGATGTCAAAAGTTGTCGTAAATGTTACTGTTTCCCGCCAAAACGTGGCATATATATTGTCTGCAGTATATTGTATGCAAATGCGTCACTGTACCAGCTACCATGCTATTAGATCTGACTTCTCCGGCTGGCGGAATGTATCCGGCGTAAAAGTGAGTTCTTGAACACTCGCTCGTCGGAACAGGACTCGCTCATGTTAAGGCAACTCATTAGGACCGCCGCTGGGCCTTCGAGGCCTGGAAGTAATTAAATCAATATTCCGGTATTAATTAAAATAAATTAGTTAACATTATTTAAGTATAGTTTAACCTGTACTGAGTTAAATCTTAGGCATCGCCATCTGCAGGAGCGCCGCGCCGCTGTCGCTGACTGCACACCAGGAACGCCGAGTAACACAAACAAAAGCGAGAATCAAAATTGTATAAGCTCAAGAAGGAACACTCGAAAACGTTAAAATGACTATCGGAAAACAATAAGAGGCTGTGAACTGAAGCTCCCACCCCCGCGACCCCCGCGAGCTCCCGCGCGCCTCCACACTGCAGCTATCAGACTCACTCTACCGAGATATCGGCCGATGACTAAAGCGAAACATGGCAATAATATCCTATAAGACTATTGTTTGGTTCATAAACGAAGGTAAAAAGATCATGATTAACTTGTATCATGAACTTGTGAACCTTTAAGCAAGGTGGACAGGTCGCTAATTAAGCTAGCGCGTCCCATCTTCAAGAACTTAAAATTACTGAGTCTGTGTCAAGTCATGTTTCGGGAACACGATGTATTTACGTTGCTTATGACGATTCTTTGACTATGAAAACAAGTGCATTAGCGTATACACAGCAAAAAATGAATAATTGATTAACAGCGAAATGATCGAGAATTCCTAAGTCGCGCCGTCACACATCGCTGGCTGCGTCTCGCGGGGCGTGTCCACTCGGCGACGTAACAGCTTAAGTGTTAAAATCTGCATGGAGATAAAGTGTGCTTCCTCGACGAGACTGGCCCGTGTCGTCGATGTCCGCCACGTCAAGTCTGTCTCACGCTTGTCAAAAGAATCGCCTACGATTTTAGCGCGACCGGTCATTTCTTGCAATTTTTCGTTCGTTTTTTGCATTGGGGAATTGTTTCCCCCATATATTTTTATCATATCACTTAGTGTGCGACCACACAATAAACCTACAATGTTGAACATTGCCATCGATCTATTGGTATTTTTTTAACTGACTAATACAATGACCTGTGTTTAATATACGCAGCATTCGCACAATACACATGTTACTTAATTGAAATTAACGTACATAATGATTCGCAGAAAAGTTACATCCTAGACACGATATGAGATAATTACACATGTACATTGTAATGACCGTAATATTTTTTTAATACCAGCAGTATTAACGGCTGTCGGCGCAGGGAGTTCGCGTTTTATTCGTTGTGTGGTCTCATATGTGACAGGTGTGGGTATCAGCAGCTAGGAGTAAAGGTCGGGGCGGGGGCGGCGCGATTGAAGCGCCATGGGTCACTTGATCCGAGAAACATTACTGCATGAAACACATTCAGCGCGGCATTCGAGTTAATGTCTTTAATTTAATAACGTTGTGCCGGACAACGGGTTCGGGTCCCGCGGCACAACCTCCCTTAAACTACGCGTTGCCCGGGCGTAATAATATAAGAAATGCAGTCACTTACCACCTCGATGTCCGTTCATCACCTGCAGCTGCCTGGTCAGTCTGTCGAGTCGGTCGAGTATGGTCAAAGTCTGTCAATTAGTCAATGGCGCCAGCGCCGCTGCCCTGCTGAATTGACCGCTGCCCGAAGGCGCGGTTAAGCGTCGCCGCACCGCTCCCCGAAGCAACCAATAAGCGACTCGGTACGCTCCCGTTGCTTATAACTGTTCGAGGTGTGCGCTGAACGATGGCCGAATTCGCTCTGGTCGCCGACTCATCGCCCGCTGGCGCCCGACCGGTCCGCGGCGGATTTCGGAGTACCCTCTTGTGCGGAGAGAAAAGATTACTCGGCTACCCGCGGCAACCGTTTGACGCCAAAATTCAAATTTACCGCCTGCGAACTGCGTTGCAACTGGGCTGAACATGAATCTTTAAATTACTACCCAGGCATGGGCGGATTGCATCACGATATTTTCCTTCACCGTAAGAACTTCGGATAAATATATTTACCTAATAAAATGTAATATTAACTGATAGATATGGGAGTGACAGAAGCAACAGTTGAGCACGCAGCGGAGATTGAACTTGAACAAGAGATTCGGTCCGGTCAAACGTTTAACGACTGCGCCACCAGCGCTCCCACATCTTACATCAATAACGAATTAGAACGGTAGCGGTGACCGCACACTGGGTGTGCTTGTTTGTGTGTGAGCGTGTGTCAGTCAGCGTGTCAGATTTGGGCACAAGCACCTGGCACAAAATAATTCGGTAGTTAATAAAGGTATCATAAAAGCATTATGTTTGTTGTATGGCGTATAATTTCTGATGGAGACACGTCCTGTCTATCAAACTGACAAAATAGACAAGTATAGTGCGCCGTCACCTCCAGGATGTTCTTGTTTAATTACGAACAATCTGAATACAAATGAACAGCGCGCCGCCGCCGCTCCTTAGCTCTTACATCGACTACTTTGAAGTGGCGAATTGAACACGCCCGAGTGTTAAATTATAACACAACGATGAAATAGTTTCGGCCCACGCCGTGCCAGCGCACTAGTTGCGAGATCAAAGGGCGCGGCCGCGTGTCGGATGTGCGTCGTTCGTGCGGGCGCCATGCGTTTGCTCTGCGGTTGCGGTCCGCTTACTGTACTGTTGCGAAAACCTAGAACAAATATGAATGAAGCCCGATAGAATCATTTCGTATCGATCGTTGAAGGAATTCAGGTATTTGAATTTAGTTTCCACTCAAATGTAATTGAGCAACATCTCTCAGACTCTGCGTTTATAGTAAATCTAGAGAAAGACGTACACCGTACACCCGCCAGCGTCAGCATCTAGTAAGAGTGTCGTCAGTGCCGGTCGATACAACAAGGTGGACAGAAAAATGTAATCATTGCTTTTACTTTGCGAGCAACTCAAAAAACTCATTTTCACAACGATTCTACTCATATGAAAGACTTTGCAATTTTATCAAGTTTTTAAACGACGGCAACAAGCAGTATTACAGTGTCAATTAAACTCGCTCTGTATTATCTGAGACAACATAAATGAAGTCCAACATAGCATCAGACAGGCAGGCGGTGCGCACGAGTAGTTGCGCACTAGCGCACTAGCGCACTAGCGCACTAGCGCAGGCAGTCCGCTGCGTGCAGGCCGCGGACTTGTAGTGGGATATATTTATGATTACTTTGTAAACTGTTTACAAAGCATATTGCAATTTCAAGTTCTTAACGTGGTTGTCGCTAAATAATTAGTAACAAGTTCGTAGGGTAGGAACCGAGGCCACATCGCCGCTGTACTTCTGTATGTAGTAAAGAAGTATTATTATTTAGCAACAAAAAGTCACGCGACGACATTTGCTTTGAACAGTAGGCGCCCTTGCGTGTTGAGGCAGCAGGCAGGGTATTGTTCTGTTGACAATGATGAAGCGCCCCGTGTAGTCAGTGAAGCGGAAGGGTTGCCCCGACACCCGCGCTGACATCCGGCGAGGTCACTGCGGCGCGCCGCGACCTCTTACTCTCCGCGTCGCGACGACGGATTATTTGTGCGCGACCAACGCCTCGTCGGCATCGGCAACATCGGCAGCATCGGCTCAGACAGTATGTGGCGAGCCGGCAGACCGGAGCCCGTTGTCCCCGCGCGGTGAGCGGCCACATTGAGAAGGAGCGCATGTCGTTATCTAAACGCGCCGTGTCGCCGGCGAACTGAACGAACAGATAAACTTTTATTGTTTTCCAATGTGATTTCAAAAGGATTTGCGCGTTCACGTGGAAACTAGGCTGAACAAGCTTTTTATATTTGCATACGTAAAATACAAAGTATGCTGTCTGGTACCGATTGAAATATTAATTGTTGTGTAACAAAGTTATAATGTTACGTACAATGCGATACAATGAAATAGAGTCTGAGTAGACGGGCGCCGGAGAGGCCGACGGCGCAGATGGTGAGTGTTCTCGCGTTGCCTTCGCTTCGTCTGGTGTGTGGCGCCCAAGGGCGGGGCAAAAGTGACTCTCAACCTTTTATAGATGTGATCTGTCAATAATTGACTCGATCGAGGTGCAGGCGTTGATATTGGCGGGCGGCGCGATGCCGCTCGATACTGATTGCTAAGCCTACCAGTGACCGAGATCTTTAGTGTCAGCCTCGTGCTCTTGTAGTTAAGTTTTTATTGGACATACATTTATTATAACACTATGCAAATAATTAAAATAAATGTGGTGGAATGACTGGAAAACTCAAGATATCCGCAGCTCTGCGTGTTTTAAATATATTGTACTTATCGTTAATTCATTTTTGTTTACTTCGTCATGGGCATGCAATGCAATATTCAAAACAAATCCTCACGGAGCAGCAGACAGAGAGCTTTGTGAGCGCGGCGGGCGCGGCGGGCGCGGACCTCACGCGTCGTTACAGCTTTCCGCCGGCCATTATGTGATATATTTATTGTTTTACGTCGGCCGTACGGAGCCCTTCCACTTATTGATGGCGCTGCGGTAACATTAAGCTATATTTACGACTTAGTTTTTAAAGAATTCTCAATTCATTGCGCGCTTTAGAGAATTATAGTTAAAATTGTAGGATTAAATGATACATGGAGTGAAATGGCGCGCTGCAGTAGGGACGGGTCTGCGGGTAGACCGACGCTCATTACGTTTTATTTGTTGCTTAGCAACAGACTGCGAACGTTTGTGCGTTCATAGCCATTCGGTACGTCGAACACAGTAAAAGCGGCGCGGGGCGGCGGTGTTCAGGAGGAGAGAAGTCCAAGCACTGACGTGTCAGCTTTGTTACCAGTTCTACTTTTGGTAAATAATGTGTTGTTTTACAAAGATGTAGGTGAGCATCCGGTATCGTCGAAATTGGTTTTATAGATTGAGTATTGTAATTTGGACCTTTTTATACTTACTTGTATTGTACTTTGATTAGAACACCAAGTGAGATGTCTGCCCGCGGCTGCCGACTAACTTGCCGACACCAATGTTCACACCGAAGTTAGACATTCAGTTCAGTTTGTCTCTTGAATCGCTATTCCACTTTCTCGGCGCCATAGTTCGGGTCTTTTCACTTACGCTTTGCATGAAAGTGAAAGCGGGGCTCGAGTTGCGAGCTCCCGGAACTTAGTTTGGGTGCGGGAGAGCTCGCTGGGAATCTTTACTTGTTGATGAACTTTATTTCAAGCGGCTGCGGTATGGCGCTTGACATTGTCCCTGAAGGCGGAGAAGGAGGACCAGCAGAGGTCGCTATCCTCGTCAATGCCGTTGCGCAATGCAACTTATTTAAAGGAATGTTCATAGTAAAAACGATAACATAAAATCAGCCATAAACTGCTTTGATACAACTTTCAATAAAAGCTTGGTCGTAAAGTTTGAGTTTCTGCTACTTCTTTCTATCGTGCACCTCAAGAAAGGTCCGCCTGAGCCAGGACACTGACATTTACAGTTACAGTTCTCATCATACCAGTACAGCTTACTACTGCGTGCTTGATTATAAGGCTACTTTAACTGTAATATACAAAAAAATGAAATAAAATTAGTGATTGCTTCGTCTACAAGCGCGTCGTGCGACAGGCGCGGCGCGCGGCCAGAGCCAGGCGGCGGGCGGACTTTCCGCGCCCGCGCCTTCGCGGCCGCTTAACACTCGGCGCGTTTTGCGAGACATCTGAATAAGTAATTGTAGTGCTAGTAGATAGCGCGGTGAACGCAGCGTCCTAGTATCTCCGCCATGTTACAAAGATCGCATGCGTCAGAGTTACGAAACATAATGTGTCGTAAAACATATGGATCGGAGTTATCACGAGCGAAAGTTTTACTGTTTTTTTTATGAAAAGCTTCGAGGCGCGCAGCCGTCACGGCGATGTGCTCTCAGAAAGGAAGAATAAAATTCCTGAAAGATGTTCACCGCGTTCAAGAATGGCTCACTTATCTTTATTATCAACATTAAATATAGTGCGCGCGGCTGCGGGACGAACCGCCGCCGCCGCCGCGCCGCCGCGCCGCCGCCGCCGGGGACTACCGTACGAGCTGGTGCACACACCTACACACAAGACACGCCGCTGCGTGTTATCGCACTGACATTAATATTAATAAATATCGAATTGGTTCCTATGTTTTCTACGGAGACGTTCGCGTGAGATATTTAACTTCATTAATAAACCTTTATGTTAAACCTTCAAAAAAGAACTTGTTCTGTAGAGCGATGCGCTTATGTTTTTAATCAGAATATTTCGTTGGAACAGCAGGAATTGTGGGCTACGAGGAAGGTAGGCTCGAGGTCCGCCCACGGTTGTTCGTGGCTTAGCGCCTCGCCACAGGTACGGCGGCGCGCCGCCCGGGCCCCTGGCAAGCTTACCCGACCCGGCACCGTCTTCGTGGATACACTGATTCAAACTAATATCACAAATATGGTTGACCGGTCTTTATCAACTTTTGTCCAGTTTCTTTTCAATTTCTTTTTGTCTCCAAGGATTTTATCGCCGTAGTAATATAATCACGAACTTATCGCGGAGAAGCGGCGCGGCTGCGGCGGTGCGTTTGTGTAAATTTTATTACGTTTGTCCGCTCAATCGTCGACAACTTGGCTTCTGACAATCCATTAATATAATATTACTTAATAAACGCACCACTTTATAGGAAGAAGCGCATTAAACTTATTGTCATCGGCGCTTTGCTCTCCAGCGGACGAGAGCTGCTTCCAGTGAGACATCTTTATTATCTAGTAAGGCTAATGTCCAAGTAGCGCCCTCCAGCGGCGCGCTTGATTACATACAATACAGCAAACAACTATCTACAAGTCGCCTTCAAATTGACTGGTTCGAAAATTATTTACTTAACATTCAATAAAAGAATCACCAGGATTCGAACGTGCTCGCGTAATTAACGCTAGCCGTTAACGACCCTCCGTCCAACAGAAGGTTCTCTGCTATTAAAAACGAATCAACGGGGCATCTTGTCACTACAAAAGACTAAATTAATTACCGCTCTAATATTTTTCTTTTTAATTGAAGAGGCAAACAAAGTAGACATTTTGTAGACAGTTTTTAATTTTGGCCAAAGTTACTCGTATTTATTTATAGCTCCAGTGAAATATACGAAGCCTAATGTGTACGTGAGATTAGCAAGAGAAAGACCTGAAGTGAAGAGGATCGTCAGTGGGGGCAGTAGTGAGACATTGCTGTTAGTTGGCGCGGATGGGAAAAGAGTGACAACGGCAGTGGCCGCTGACGTGCTGACTCAAACTGAATGAAACATCTTAGTGGGTTAATATTCCTTTAGTATTTTGTATCGTCGTTACTATTTAATGGTATTTAAAATATGAACTTGTCTACCTAGAGGTTGACAAGAAAGAGCGTCGGTGGCGTAGTTGTTAAGCGCTTGACCGGACCGTACATTGTCCAGGTTCGATCCCCGCCTTGTGTCAATGTGTGTTTTCAATTTTCGAATTGCATATGTACATTATCCGACGCTCTTACGGTGAAAAACATCGTGATGCAACCTACACATATCGGCAAAGAAATTCAAATATGTGTGTGAAGTCAACCAACACGCACTGGGCCAGCGTGGTGGGCTATGGCTTATATATGGCCCCTAATAATAGGGTAGGCTCTGAGCCCCTCGGTGGGGATGTATAGTGAGCTTATGATGAGCTGTCAGTTTGGGAGAGGTTGAAATGAAGCGTGGACTTATACGTCGTTTAGTATAGCATTAACTTTGCATCGTAAGTTGACCGTAAAAGAGTTATGAGTCGGGTCGAGCGGCTCATCGATCGGACTCCGGGACCGAGCGAGCGCCACCAGGACGTGCGCGGTGTAGCTGCATGCAGTTACAGCACAACTATGCGGCAAGTAGAAATATGCCCAAACATCTCGAGGTTTATTCGAGACCCTAAAACCTCTGAGATATTCGAGGGCTTAATTAAAAATGTCGGGGCCGCGCTGCGGAGATAAAGCAATTATTTTAGAAATCCGAAATATTCTCGTTGGATGTTTGAGCACAACTTCAGCGCGAGCGGCGAGGCGTTGTTAGTTATTAAATTATTTATTAACTATTAAGATAACTAAGAATGAACCGCCACAAACAGAGCTAGTCCGGCTGCGCCTCGTCGCTGCGCTCGAAGCATCTGTGTTTGTGCACACTGGCCAAACGCCGATGGCTGAGGGTTGATGTTTGAGCGCTTCATTGCTAGTCAGATCGCCCACCATGTACTATTGGGTTTTTTGCGAAGAAATTCCAAGACATATGTGAAGGGAAGCAAGAGAACTGATGTAGATGAAACTGCCCGCACTAGGCACCCACAGAACTGGGCTCGCTGCGCACTGCGCACTGCGCACGGTCCGCTCGCGTGGACTTTCTTTCTATGGGCAACTTATTTGAGAATCATATCATATGTAATGACAGCAATACGTAAGTTAACAATTAGAAAGGAGCCGCTACAGGTACACCGCGCCTATAATGAATTCATAATCTTGTTACAACTGTCAGAGAGAACGATTTCCTGCCAATAATTGATTAGAGCGAAATTGTTACATAAATTCATAATGCCCCGACTCAGTGCGGTTGTAAGGTGGACCCTTTCATCGGCAAACAATGGATACTGTTGGCTTCACAACTCTGCAGCCAGTTATTGATCTTGTATTGTGTACTTATCTCGATATTGCACAAATCGTAGGCAGTCCTTTTGAACTAACTCACGTACTCATACGCTGATGTGGCATTGCAAAGCCATCGGCTCCCTCTGTCTGCCCGCGGAGGAATTCGGACTCTTGCCTATGCTGGAGGTGACTATGCCCGATCTTAGTTATTTGACTTTAAACATATATTGAAATTTCTTCCACCGTTAGAACGTCGCCTAAATGTACGTATCAAATGCGGAAATTGGAAAAAAAATTAGTTCATGACAAAGATCAAACCGAGGACGAGCAGATTACAGGTCAAGTGTTTAATCGTAGATATACCGACGCTCGTCTCCCACGATTAAATATTTATACAACAAAAAATCACATATGTTGAATTGATGTTTAATGGTTGCATTTTATTTGATTATTAATAAGACGATGGGTGTTTTGCAGTAGCAGTAGCTGCCGCATGTCTCGCTGTAGCTGCGTGTCTGCGTCACTTCGGCAACACAGTACAACAGTGCACACGCGCCGTCCGATATTTCCTCGCGGCCGTCGCAAGCGACGTCTGCGCGGCGCAGGCGCGGGAAGAAGGGCGCGGGGTTCACCTCACTCACCATGCGGATAAATATTTATTGGAGCTCGCGGAGAGGCGATATCCAATAGAATGTGTACGTTTCATTGTTTGTTCGGACATATTGGCAAACAAGCGCGCCCGGCGTGACGTCAGCCGGCGCCGGACATGATCGACGACCGCCACCCCCCGCCCCCCGCCACCTGCCACCCACTGTCATAATAATGTATAAAATTATACAAATGTCAAGTAATACTCCGAAGTAATTCAAATTGACGTTTATAATAATAATAAAAAAATAGCAACATGTTTATCGCAATTATTTAACAAGCAGCAGTCCAGCAAGCAGGCGCGGCGAGGCCGCACGGGCTGCTGCTGCGGGTCAACGTCAAGGTGCCACAAACTGCCTGCGCATGGAGTTACTGCACAACTAGGCGCCAACCGACCACCCGGCGACATCACGCCGCACCGGGAATTCGAAAACACTTTATTTTTCTAAAACGTTCGGTAGTGTTCGCTCAGTAGATGTTGTAGAATGGGAAGAGTCTGTTTAAATAACGCGATGCGAATTATTCATACTCGAAATCGAAATTAGCGGCGGCCGTTGGGGCTCGCAGTGTCCCCCAACGCCCGCACGCCCGACCGTCCCAACGCCATAACAAGATATTTCATGAGCTTGGAATGAATCGCAACTCAATATTTTAAATAGCGTGGCACAAAATAACACGGTTGAATTATGTGTTACAAAAAAATGTATAAAAATATATATGTGGGATCCTAAATTAGGTAGTACCTAAACATGTTGCTGGTCACTGCTGCTGCCCTCTGACGGCGCGCTCTATTCCCTAATCATTGAGACCCGCCGGGTGTGCGACGGGACGCCGGCCTCCTACGGGTGTGCGACGGGACGCCGGCCTCCTACGGGTGTGCGACGGGACGCCGGCCGTGCAGCGCACCGTCGCTCGCAAGGTGTGTTGTAAATTAATTTAGTAAAAAACCGATTACAAAGGTGTTGTTTGCGGCCGAGGCTTGCGTGTCCGTCGCTCCATCACGAGATGTAAAGAAATAACTAGTGTGCTGAGTGTCAGTGCGTTGAATCTAAAACACGGATTTGAGAACAAGCTGCTGAATAAACCTTACGTGAATATTGTGCGTATTTTACAATGTACTGCTCACATTGGAAACGTTGGAGTGCGGTGCGGGCGGTGACCGCAGCCTATAACGTGCAGGTATTAAGAGGCCGATTCAGCCCAAACAATGTTGCGGCAAGTGCGAACATTAACTATATTGTATCCTTTGAACTCTGTTGGTTATACAAAATATTTAGGGACGGAGCGCTGGTTCCTGTAAATATCAACGGCAAAAATAAAAACTAGCCTAAAGCTAGAATACGTTATTGGAGATAACAGTAATTTGCGAGTACGCAGTCATTGCGGGCCTGCCGGCACCGAGCGGCTGACTTACGCACTTGAGTGTTTTTGAGCAGTGATCGTTGCTGCGTTATCATTGTGCTACGTTCGTGGGCGGCCTACGTCGCTACGGCGCTACGAGCCGACGTGTGCCAGGTTATCAGCGAAGGCAGCAAGCAGCCAGTCCGCGCGCCGCGCTCGCCCCGGCCGCACGTGTCCCGCTCGACCGCTCGGCAAACTTTATTCGCACTCATCGTATCCACTTCGGAATTGGATTTCTGTTTAAGTGACCATATGAGTATAATTCAAAAGTAATGTACTTTTTATAACAATGTCAGCTGTGTGATCAACACGTCATTTTTTTTGAACAAAAACAAGTAAGTGTACGCAGGTTACTAATATTTTTAATGAATATAATTAATTTTTTTTTCGTTTTCCACAAATAATATCGAATTAATTAAATTTGTAACTGTTACTCACACGGCACGCGTGTTAGCGCACAGCCGTGCCGACGGAGATGAGGAAGCTAAACCCCGGACTGGACGCAGTTAACGACTCCACTTCTGCGCCGCTCGTTGTTTTTGTATTTTCAATTGTTTGCTTGACTCCGTTCGGTTTTCATCTTTGTATTCCAAACTCGCCTACCTCGTCGTTCCTAGAGAATACGGTGGCCTGCGCGCGCTCCACTGCACTACATGCGCGCGTCACCTTGCTGAGTACAGTGCGAGTTCTAAAAACGATTACCACGAAGCCGATGCGGCAACAAGTTACACTAATTACTATCAAAGCGTTATTTAGTCTGTTTTGGCGCCGACTGTAACGGCCCGTCCTCCGCGCGCTGATAACACTATCGGCGGATGAATTTCACGCCGGTTGCGAAAACACGCACAAATGTTGATTCATTATTTATCAATTTTGTACCGACCGAGCTGAATGGTTCTCCCTATTGAATACTCACACATGCACACAACCAAAACGACACGTACATGACACGGACACTGCTCAACGAGTCCAGGCGGGCGCCCCGGCGGCGCTCCGGCGGCGCTCCGGCGGCGCTCCGGCGGCGCTCCGGCGGCGCTCCGGC
>JAODUI010000027.1:9165426-9186814 GCA_027563995.1 Papilio gigon
CATCAATATTGGTGCTTGCGAGCTGCTCAACCGAGCGGCGCAAGGAGCTTACTCGCATCTAAGCGGAGATCAAGGAAAAACACGCGGGCCCTCAGCTATTGAATCGGAACAAAGTATTTCACTAGGGAAGCCATGTACTACAAACAAGTTTTCTCTAAGTAATAGTATATATTTATAATTACTAATACTTATTTAAATCAATGTTTTGCCTTATTTATAGGTTTGTCTGAAGACCTCCAAGACGCACAGTCGCACGACCAACGTATTACCTTAGCTTACAAATTACACTTTAAATGTTATCAAAATTTGTTTATTAAAATATTTAAAGCGGCCTCAGCGCACCGGTCTGCCTCAGGCGACGGACATACCACTAATAAAGTTAACACCAGAGGTGAACGTTCCATTTAAATTTAATTACATTTTTATATCCACATTAACTTTATACAAGTTGTTTTAACGATTATCTAGGACACGCGGTTTACACAAAAGCGACGACCTGTGGTCAGTCAGCTCAGCACCACGGGGTAATCAGGTTATACAATATGCTTTGTCACCTTCTTGTACCGAACGAAGCAGTACCAATTAAATAACCATGACACCCGAATCGCCAAACTCAATGCTTTTGTTACTATCCGGAAAGTTTCCGTTCATTTCAGAACAACAATGACTCGGCACAAGTCGCTTCCGGGACGCGCGTGTGTGTGTGTGTGTTGACATACGAACAATGTTGCGTCGGCATTTATAATATGAAGTTAGTAGATGAAAATATCATGTGACATAAAAAATATTTACGACGCAAAGATTTATTAGGGAAGTGCCAGGATCCGGAGACATTTGACGCGAGGCGATGTTATGCTTACGCGGCTCGCCGGCGGCCGCGCCGGGTGACTAATGGCCCGCCCACGCGATCTGCCCTCGTCACCGCCGTGCTCGCACACACACGCACCGAGATTTACACCGTTATTCCCTTAGTATTGATTACGTTTACATAATTATGTATGTAATAAGTAACTGTGGATCATGTATGGACGGACAATGGGTAGTTACTGGTAGACGTTCGTGGTTCTTACGGTGCAAGCGTGCACACCGCAACTCAATAGAACTCAATAGAAGCCAGCGACGGACCGGCCAAACTGTCAATGGATCTTTTATGTCTACTTTAAACCGCAGCTTCCTCTTGTCAAACCTGTCGCCTGAAGAGGTTCTACTTTGTCTCATGAAGAAATAATAAAAAAACTTATTTATTATTTCTTCACGAGACAAAGTAGAAGGAACATTGACTTCTACACGTCAACGACAATTTGTGAGGATACATCTATTCAAAATGCTATTATCCGGGAAAATTAGTTTGTTGTGATCAAAGAGCGCTAGCTATTGTTCGTGTTGATGTTGAATTATTCAGAGTTAACGACAAATTAGCACGGCACAGTCATGAAAGCCGTAAATCATTCGACATTCACGTATCAGACGTAAACACTGAGACGAAGTAATACATTTGCACAAACATTTTGATACCTTATTATGTTTCGACTAAAGGCTTCATTAAAACAATGTCAATACGCTGTATAAGTGTTGGCGGCGCTCGAATAAAGAATCTATGCCTAGGAAGGCTTTGAACTACCAGTGGGCCGTCAGATGCACTCACGAGCGCGCACCGAGCCACGTACCTCCACGCGGCCTGTGTGCGCGCGTGGATATATCATATACTCTTAATTCAAATAAAACAAAATTAATGGAAAGGCTCTGTTCACGCAAATGTTATGTGTTTAGTAGGCTAGGTGGGTTAACGAGTTCCGTCTTTAGGTCACTGACCCCTCGCAGCAGGAGTGAGCATTTATCTTCCGCGATCGCCGACTCCACCGCTGCGGCGACGTGACGGCGACGTGACGATGACTGTCGACACCTCGCGCCACCGCTATGATGGATGATCCCGCCATTTGTGCGCTCAATTCTACAGCGTTAAAACCTCTAGCTAAGTTAACCCGACCTGATTTAGGACAGGCCACTCCAACGCTCTAGCTGGTTTGATCATATTACAAGGAATTTTGTAATTTAAAAACAATCTACTTATTGCTGTTCGTACCACGTTCTTCTGTCTCCACGCTACTATTATACATTTAATATGGTCGATATTTTAGAGAAGCTAGATTTTTTCCTCGTTATGTTGTGTAGGCGTTATTTTTTGTCGAGCGCACTCGCTAGTGAAAAGTAATTTGAACATTTGTGTTGTCTTGTCGATTCTTAACACATTGTCGGATCCGCAAATAAATGTGCGAGGGCTCGAGGCCAACACTGGACGAATTAGATATTGTTTGATCAAGTCGAAGACCTCGCAGACGTTTGCCGCACGTATGTTTGACATGAGGTCACCTCGCTGACGCTCGGCGCGCTGACGCTCGGCGCGCTGGTGCCGGGCGGAGATGTGTTCGTTATGTACACGACAAGTAAGTAATAAGACGTATGCTTGTTTAAATAATTATTTACCTTGATGAATATTTTGTGGTTTAGTTCTTACCAAAACTATTTCTCATTTGTTTTAAACCGAATCTGAGAGAATTGTATTTTCCTAAAAATTATTAAATTTAACAGGAGAAACTTAAAAGTTTACTTTACGTGCTAACTTTAGTTAGCACTCGTAGTTAGCTCAGATTAAGTAGAATTATGTTGTATTAAGAGAGACGAGGAGATTACGAGAGACGCAAATTAATGAAGTATGGTTAAATAGGTGACAGTGCTGGTACGGAAGAGATTTCCCGCGGGGCGGCGCCGCTGTGCAAGAATACTGTCTGCAGCCGACGGGGACAAAGAAGTAATTTAATTTCCCGATGAAAGATTATCATCGTAACCAGTGTGTCCACAACGCACGCAGTCGGCTCGAGGTGTGCTTTGAGTTTTATGTAAATGATTGAAATGTTACCACGTAGCCAGACCTCTTTTCATATTTTGCAAGATACAATAAGTTTGAACCGCATTTCAATTTTATAGTCGACAAACAGATTAGCACGTGTTCCGCCATAGGGGCAACTGGACTACCGCTCGGCGGACGTACGTTACAATCTGTTGCTATATCCTTTGTGCAACTCTTTCTGTTAGCCTCTCCCAGCAGCACAGTCTTTAATGAAATAGCATTACCACGTTGTGGAACACTTGGATTCATTTCTCGAGCCCGCCGCGCCCGCGCTACGATACGAGGATCCTAAAGGTTGTGTTAAATGAAGCCGAACCACATAAATGTTTGTTTTCAATTGTTTACCTTTGCCTTTTGCGTGTGCGTTTGTACTTAATTCTCTGAACCACCGCAGTGAGGCGTTGTTTGCTAATAAAAATAACAATTCCTAGGAAAAATATCCATGGCAAAGTAATAAACTTTATCTTCGCCGTTGTAAGAGTGTTTCTAAATAGACGTATGTCCATTAAAGCAGACGAGATAATGGTATTAAATAAATGTGCTGTTCTCCGACGTCGTCGTTGAGCTGTGGTCCCCCCCAGCGCCGCGTCAACGATCACACGTTGGTACACATTCAGTTCACACATCTACTGTAATTCCATACTTCTTTTGTTTTGACATCTTTTTGTGGCGTAGCATTGCTATAGTCCGATTCAATGGAGATTGGGAACTATGTGAGCAGTTGTACGCTCGTACGCTCGCATCACCTGACTCGGTGAGGCAGATCTATTTGATTCATCAAATTAAACGTTAAGACTTTCCAAAATAAATTGATAGACAATAACTGACTTGACGGCCGGCGATGTTTATAAATGGAGTTCCTCATTTCCGTAAAATTCAACTGCACGTGCCTAAGTGTTTGTAACTATTTTATATTGCGCATACGCGTTTGTTTGTACAGTTACAGAAAATTCCCAGATAACGTCACAACTCAATAATACAACACAAATAAATGTTATTAGTACCTACGTATTTCCTAATAGCCATAATAAACGTGCCGAATCGACTCGCTAGCGGGCAGGCCGCAGAAGGAAACTACACTTAGAATTCACTTAATCCGCGAAAAGAATTTCTGCCAAATAGCCGGCCGCGCCGCACTCGCCAGATATTTTAGTTTTAATGTGGCATTAATGTGTCTTCCGGAAGTTGGGCTTATTGCCCGCGCAGTCCGGCCGACGCGCGGCCCCTCACGTTCCTGCTAGACGCTGCACCGTCTACTACCGTCGTTTCGTACCACATCTAACGCTAGTGTCGTTGTACGATAACACAATCGGATAAAGGCTATTGTTCATTAATAATTACCCATCGTATCATATTTTTAGGTCCTTGAGGTTGAAATATTGTGTCGAAGTGTGTACTTGGATCTGTCTAAGCGCCAAATAGGGAGAAACTTTTAAATTGTGGTAATATTACAAGAAATTGATTGCCTCTCAAGTTAAGTTGAAATATTTGTATCTTTTTATCAGAGTTTTTTTTTGTACATCGATTGCAACTGAAAACAAAATCAAGAACATTATTACACTATCAATTTTGAGATCGTCCAAAAATTAAAATAATGTCAAAGTATAAAATAGTGGGCAGAATGCGCGACCAATGGTGACAATGCGCGCTCACTTTACTTTTCGTTCAGGAACTTGGAGTCGCCAACAAAGAGGCCTGTAGTTATTTACCTACACGACTCCCAAACTATATCTTTGTTATAACGTTCTTTGTCGGTAAAAGCGAACTTTCTTTGATAAAATAACTTATTGTTTGAAATTGACTGGCCGCGGCCGCGGAGTCCTCGACTGTTGAGCGCCGCCTGGTGGCTGCTGCTGGTCCACATACTGTCCAGCTTTAGTACAGTTTCTCAAAATTGTTTACTTGGATATTAGTTACTTTTTGTTCGTGTTTGTTATTTGATGGAGATGTGATTCAGGTCAGATACCCGGTTTAATTGACTTTATTAGACACAAACGGCGCTCGCTCCCCGCCGTCACCATCGCCGACCTCCAGCCGGAGCGACGGCGGACAGAGTGTCGAATCATGAAACAATTTGCTGAGCATTTATTGCTTTAATCGAGGCTCCGACTGCCGCGGCTGGAGGCCGTCGGAGATCCTACAAATCATCACAAGTTATTTATTGTTGTGTGTGTACTAGGCACAAATATGTACTCGCTGCGGGAGCTCCGCGCAGAAACTTCGACGACTATTATAATTAGGAAAATATGTGATATTACTAGGCTTAAATGCCACAAGTTACACAACATACACAAGTTTAATTCTTGTGTTTGTCGAGAGATATTCATTTATTTCTATTGAAGGTGAATACTTAGAAAATATAACTCTTCGACATTTCATCTAACAATTATATATTATGTACTTTTTACATATTCTAAAGAAAACAGTGGTATTAAAATATAGGTATAGGTACTTTGTTTTATTTTTCGTCCAATCAGATGACACGCTGGCGGGCACAGCGCGGGCGCCGCGCCACGATTGCCTGCGCCGGCGGGCTCGTGATCGATGACGTCATCAGCTGGCGAGCTACTCGTCCCACTGTTGCTCGGGAACACTGATCACTAATCCCCGAGAATGGTAAAATATCACAGGGATATAAATCAATCGCTCAACGTCAAGTCCGCGCCCACAACGTTAAAACTGGCCTCATATTTTTGATTATATTACTTTAGACAAGGCAGTTTGTCCCTAGTAATAACTTTATAGTTAAATTATATAGCAGTTTTGAATGGCAGGAACGGTTGTTTCATGAAGTCCTAGATGTCAATAAATTGATATTAAACAGGATCGTCTGGACAGGACTTTACACAATACAACAGTAAACCGCCGACGGCAGAGGGCAATCGCCGATGGCGGATTTACCCGACCACTACTGTCACTGTCACACTGCCTGTGCCGGACAACGGGTTCGGGTCCCGCGGCACAACCTCTCTCAAACTACGCGTTGCCCGGGCGTAATAATATAAGAAATGCAGTCACTTACCACCTCGATGCCCGTTCCTCACCCGCAGCTGCCTGGTCAGTCAGTCAAGTCGGTCGAGTATGGTCAAACTCTGTCAATTAGTCAATGGTTCCCCCACAAGCCCCGGGGCTGGCGCCGGACGAGTCCGCGGGGGATATCGGGGTACCCTCTTGTGCGGATAGAAAAGATGAGCCGGCTACCCGCGGCAACCGGTTGCCGCCAAAATTAAAATTAACAGCCCGCAAACTGCAGTGCAACTGTACCGAACAAACGTAATCTTCCTATTTGAATTCCAGAAGTACAAAATAAGACTTAAGATAATACTCTAATTACCACGAGTACATTATATAGGAAATTGTAGTAAGTAGTGAGCCGGCAGCTGCGCGGGCGCACACCATTGGGGGGCAGGATTGATCGGCGGACGTCATCTGTTACCTGCGGTAATTACGCCGCGGTTAATTGACGCTATGCACCGAGATAATTAGAGACAAGCCTATCGGAAATTGGAAAGGCGAACAGCACTATCGCGGGTTGGTTCACAGACATAAAGATAAAATTTGTAAGATTTGGACGCATAGAAATGAACTTGAATCGTCACAAAGTTTGGTGAAATTATATCCACATTAATATAAATGTGCTAAAATATTAATTAGTAGTTGTCCGTCACATGTGTAAAACTATATAAAGATAAAACCATAGAGCATTGGAGTCTAACCTTTGCGTCGCTCGGGCGTCGTGGCGCTGGACGCCGCGAGCGCACACATTTGAAATGTAAGGCTACTCAGTAACAGCTCATTTCTTTAAACACGCAACATATACTTTGTAACAAGACTAGCACAATAAACATGAATACCCTTTAATTTAAAAAGATTGCACTAACATAAAATTGCTGGCTATTAATTACGATGATGTCAGGTCGATATTCCTTGTAGCTTGTGGTAAAAGATCCTTGCTGCACTGAGCCATCAATCACTGGCGAGTGCGCAGGAGAATGCGAGTCGGCAGCGGACAGGCCGCGGCCGCTAGAGGCGCTGGGGAGCTAGCCTCACTATAACACGATGTAAGCTTAGAGTCTAGACCCCAGACGAACGCAGTTCCGCTACGTATGCATCCATTACACTTCTAAGTTCTACGTACTTATGTATGTTATTGATCGACGTAACTGTATAGAATTAATGCGAAATATGTACGTAATGTACGCTAACTGTCACCATATTCAAAGTAAATTCATTTGCTTCGATGGTTAGCTGGAGCGGTTATGCTCTGGGCTTGTAATATACACGAACTCACGTGTTTTTCAATTGTTTCCCGGACCGTGTGCAGCAGTGAGCACGCGGCCGGGCGGTGTGCGCGGTATCAGATGACGCGCGGCTGTGTCGCCCTGTGTGCAGTGCTGTACGGCTGCCGAGTAGCGGCTGCATGTAATTTATAGCGGGCAGGAGATTGCTGCCGCTTGTTGCCGCTTGCTGCCGCGAGCTGCCCCGAGCTGCGACTCTTGCTCTAATCGGTTTAATCGCATGTCTTTAATTATTTTCTACAATACATACAACGAACTACACGCAACGCAAAAACTGGGAATTAGGAAATGATTTCAAAGCAATATAAATTACTGATATTGTTCGGTAATTTATTAATGTTATGACTTGATAACTTTGAATAATGAAAACCAAACACACAAGTATCAAGTTGGACTTGGAGCGGCCGCGGCACAACGTCAATGAGAACGAGCATGTTTGTCACTTGTTTCACGAATCATTAGTTCATCAATAACTTTTCCGTTTAACCTTGTCGCTTTCGATTGGCAACACGTATTTGTTTATCGCAACGCATGCAGTTACAACATAACATGAATTGATTAGTCTGACCGGGTATCGGGTAGTGACTTCATTTCCCCTAGACCGGCTGTTGCGGCACAAGACGCTAGCCGCCGCCGCCGCCGCCGCCGCCGCGCAGTCACGCGACCGTCATGACTATCTGACTCTGGTCGGGGATTCCATAATTAATATGCTAATGGTTCGGCTTTGCCACCCTTGAGTACGTGAGACGCATACCACTTCTGCGGTCAAAGACTAGACTAGGCCTAAACTCCATGTAGACACTGAGCATTGGATTATTGACTTATGCATTTAGAATCATACTTTGAGAAACAAAAAAAATCGAGTAATCTTCTGACAGATATCTCAGCAAGATGATTATCCAAAGTAATTTATGGTCTTTACGTTAACTTCTGGCCATTCTCACGTGATACTTCATTTTTAATGTTTCCACAACCTACGTGTAAATTCACTACGTTTCAATGTAACAAATCCTACCGACTATCACATCTTACCCACTTTATCTATGACCATTCAGATTTGCGTGCACCGGCGCAGCAAAAACATCACAATAATTTCCGTTCCGCGCTGACGTGTGAGTGACAGCCGCGGCGCTGCTGTCGCGCGGACATGGTTTACAACATTAAATACCCTTTTCCGCTACGCAAGTAGTCGCACGACTCTGTCAGTGCACTACCGCTACTGCTATTTAAAACGTGCTATTTTCACTAGATCGGCCGTTACGTGGCTAACAGAATAAAACCGCCGTTGGAAACAGAGTCTATGAGTTATTCGCGCGCTCGGGTTAGTTGCGTTTTTTGCACCTGCTATGCTAATCGCCGCTGCAAATGAGAATTTTATTGTATAAAATGTATTTATATTCCAAGGAAATGCTCATCACATCAGGCTTCTTAACATAAAGACGTCTTAAGTATGCAGCTATAAAACAATACAGTAAAGTTGTTATAAAATGAACCGTTATTATTTAGAGATAGCAAGCTATCAATAACTGATAACGAAAGTTCAGTTCAAGCAGATGACTTCTTACAAAGAGCGCAGAAGGTTGCGGCGTGTTCCACACATATGCATTTAAGTAGTAAAAACCCTCTAGCACCATAAAGCGAGGAACTACCGTTTGACTTAAATAACACCGACGCAGAGATCATCTTAACTGGACGGTACCAGTCGCTTTGGAATAGTGCCCATGGAGGAATTAGCTCGCTCGTATTTTAGGCGCCTAATCTAGAATCAGACGTGTCCTGTGAAAATACTGCTTGAAATATTTAAAAACCGTTTTAAAATACTCGGGACGCTCATATCTCAGTCTTTGCTGTTGCACTCGCCGGGATCTCATTACCAGCGCACACTTTGTATAGGAAATGTATGGACAGTGTTCCTCATCTCTCTTGCCGATGAATGGCATTGATCAATAAGGACCTGTAGGTCTTCCTTCCCTTTTCTATGACAAAGCTTATCTAATTAGAACGCGATAATGACATCATTTCTGTCGGACGAACGTACCCCAGGAACGTCAGCGGAACGCGTAAGCGCTTGCCAGGAGGCAAATGAATAATATTTCAAAGGTAAGTCTAATTATAAAACATGCAGGTAAACGTTCTCATACTAAGACGTCTGTAGAAATGTACCGCGGTTATAAATTCCCTTTTAATTGCGTTCCTTGTAACAATAAAAGTTAACTGACATAATTAAAATGATGAGAAATGAAAGAAATGTGCGCGGCCGCTCGATTAAAAGCGAACAATAATCGAGTGTGCTAAGTAGCTCCCCGCGCCGTGGCCCGCGAATGAAACAATATTTACGACTTCATCTTCGAGGAAATGATAAAAACGGCCATGCAAAAGTTAGTACATTATTATGCAAATAACCGCCGGCGATCCCGCGCGCCGCCGGGCCGTGGACGACGACGCGGGGAGAAACCTGCACGTTATATTTTGAGATCGACTGATTGAAGGTAATGATACAATTTAATGCGCTCGGTCAACGTGCGGGCCTCGCGAACGTTACGACGTTTGTCGTGAGCGGATAAGGAACCGATGAGATTCAGCTGTGCCGCCGTGTTGTACATATTTTGCGTAAACATCAAATAATTAACTGAGCTTGATTACATTGTACAAAAATATGATTTCAATTAATTAGGTCAACTTCGTCGGTGGCATTATTTTGACGAGAAATTTCCTGCGTTCGACATAAAACAACATCTGCAGCCTACATTCGACCGCAAACAATCGCCCTCTATCGGCAGCTATCGGCAGCAGTCAGTTCGCGCGTCGCTCATCACCGCCGACACGACGCGTCAAACTCAGTTGACGGCGCCTGTCAAACGGCGGCATTCTAAATTTAAATAGAGAGATTGACAGTGACGCGATATGGAACTGTCACGCCGCTTTCAGCCGTTCCCGCGATAGGGCTGCTAGTTGTACGAACTCAGTAAATAAAAAAATATTAATGTTTTTGAAGATAAACGTTTTTCACAAGTAAATTACCAAGGTTTAAATTAATTACAAGCCAAATTAAGTTTAAAAAACATTCACTTTGCTGATTTTTTTATATGGATCTAGCGTGGACAGAACAAAATCTGGAATTAGTGGCATTTTAGAACAATATAATTAAAAAGTGTTAGTTCTAGAGGTATGTGGCAGCCCTGCGGCGCGGCGCGCGGCGAGGCTGACGCGCTGACAGGTCATTTTGAGGAGCGGCGCGGAATCCGCGGCCGTTCGCCACGCTGCTGCGCTACATTCCACTCGCTGCAACTAAATCCACGCGAGATGTTGTGATAGCTCAATTTGCAGCCGCCGATACCATCTCCAGCGATGCTGGCGTGGAGGCGTTTGAAATACATCTCTAGTTCATTGAGCGTGGTCGTGGTCGTGGTCGTTCGTTGTCGACGATGATCGATATAATTGTCACGTAGACGTGACAATTATTCCCTTAAAATGCCGTTCACCGCGTCTACCTGGTAATAACACTAAAGATGACGACATAATTAACTGGTATTTTAACGAAGCGGCGTTCAAAGTTAATACGTTAATTGAAAAGTTAGCGGCGCGTCAGTAGTGAGCAGTCACTGGCCGGGAAAATAATCATCATCGTCATCATCATCATCATGGCCCCCGTCTGCCCACAGCTGGACATAGGCCAGGAAAATGAAAGCGCGCTTTTATTGTGAATGCAGCTCTCGGCTGCGCCAGCGCCGCCTAGTGCAATGAGATTGATATACATGAATAATTGTCAGCAACATAAGAAAGTTAGTTTTTACGAAACGTTGCAATATTCCAATAGTCTTTGTATAGTTCTTTGAGTTGGAGCGAGTTATTTAATGAGCTTAGTTCATTTAGACCCTAGTTTCGTCATTATTATTATTAAAGAAGTAAGCAAAAAAAGATTCCCCTCTCTATCTAACCGCACTGTAGCTTTAAAGTGTTGCACAGGTTAAGTTATTGTATCACAATTCTGTGTTGGTAGAGACAGCGGCGAGGGCGGGGGCGGGGAGGAGGTGCGCGGGACCTAAGTGAATGAGAGCAAAAGGAAGTGACAGCGTGTTGATGTAGATTTACGCGGCTGCGGAGTCCGGTGCTCTACTGCCCCCGCCGCCGCCGCCGCCGCCGCTGCCGCCGCCGAGCGCACGGCATGCGTAGAGTCGCATGCATATAATTATTATTGAAGTAGTCGGTAGTTGTTAAAGCACGCGGTTAATTTCGATGCTTCTTTTAGTAACTTCATCATAGTCATTCTAATTAGACATGTTAGTATGTTGTCATGGTTCTTCCAACACTAGAGACCACCCGTCCAGTAACTTCCATGGGGTATTGACACGATTAAAGAACTCAATAATTTAAAATAAAAATTACCTTATTTCCATATACACGATATGTTTTAATTGTAGCTCCCATGTACTCCTGTTCCGAAGTGCGTGGATCGCGGGAAGATATCGCGGCGGCGGGCGGCGGGCGGCGGCGCGGCGGCGGCGGGCGGCGGACATTTTTTGCGGTGCGCTTTTTGCTCGCGTCCTCGCCTTGTGTCCACACGCGGTTGCACCGGGCCAGAGGACAGAGGACAGGCGGAATGCGCCGCCCAGTCCTCGGCACTATCGCCGCATCTCGGTGCGCTCACAACACTACTTGTATATACCCTAACTCAAGAGCCATACTGTACGATGACAACTTGCCGGGAGCTCCGGATAGTCTAAAAACTTCAAGAAATTATCGTTACATCATCAAAAACTAATGGCCCATTGACTACAAAGCTATTAAACTGTAATGAATAATAAGTTAATATGTTAGTGTAGCCGGGCATGAATACAAGTAATGATGGGAATCATTAAATTAATAAAAGAATATGATAGACAAAGGAGTCCGGCACACCGCGCGCGGCGACCACAGCGCGCCGGCTTCATTTGTTTAGTCAATAGCTCGCACTCGGCTGCGGCTTGTGCAGGATAAAAACATGTTCGCTAATTATATCGCTTCCCATTCGCGACGCTAAGTAGACGCGGCGCAGCGATAGCGCTCACCTGCTCGTTAGGGAGCGCGGGGCTGCGCGTGCGCACGCACGTTCCAAATTTAAAAATTTTAAGGCATTTCGTCGCTATCTGTCATCGCGAGGGGTCGCGTAGAATGTATTGCTCCGAGAAATCGATTAAATCTCCCAGTGCGGTGGTCAGCGCTATAAACTGACTCTTAATAGCTTCGATAATGACCGTGTCACACCGCGGCGTATCCAGGTGCAGGCCGCTGCCGTTTATATAATATTAGTAACGTGTTGTCCAAAGACGTTTTTCTGTTCGAATTGTAATCGATAAATAACTTGTATTTATGAGTGTTCGGAGCGAAATTAGTATTTATCTGATACCGGTAATACTTTGGTAATGATTGCCTCCTACCGAGGGCGCGGGCACCTCTCACGTAGCTTTGTGCTTGCATATTAAATGATCCTCGTTATCTGGACACAGGAAGAAATTTTCATGATTTTCGGATTCGTCAACTAAAGTTTACAGATTTTATAACAGGGACCTTAAGTAACTTTAAAGCGCACTAAAATTTTGCCAACTTCTTGCCCATTCAGACTTTGGTTACTCTGGGCGGGAAAGCATTTGTCGTTTCACAATATTTTCCGAGCTTTCACCGCCAATTTAAACTTCGTCATCGTTTACTCTGTTCAGCGTTGTTAATGCATTCATTATTAGATGAGTTTACGTTACACAGGGACCGTAATCATTAACACTATTTCTAATTCAATTAATGTAAAACTATGTTTAAACTAAATATAAACGAGCTCACGAATTTACTCGGTGTCGGTACCGACTAGTTTCGAGTCCATATTATTTTGCGGTTACGGCCCTCACCCCCGCCGCCCCGCCTCACCCCAGTCACAGTTAGACATGACCCTACGGCCCTGAGCCCTACTTACAAATACATTCTATTACCGCTAACTGCAAGTTTTCTTTAGCAGCTATGTTGGTTTTTATTTTCTTGATTGTGTTCATTTCATACAGATTGCTGTGAAGAGTATCCGAGCAGCGGCCGAGCCTCCGCGCACTTCTTACGGCAGCTCATCAAAGATGCAACGACGACGACCCGCCGCCTCCTCCGAATCTACTACACAAAGACACCGTTCACGCCAATTCATTAAAACTTTCCCAGCGATGACCTCTGAAGCCCTTACTATTTATTCCCGAGCGTAGTGAAAATTTCTCGCAACTGGCAACACTAACGGCGCGACAACGAGCCAAAGTTAGATTGCAAGACATAACGCGTCCCCCCGCGCCCCCGCGCCCGCGCGCCCGCGAAGACGACAGCTCCTCAACAGTTGCCAACATTCGCTATTACGTCATAATTTACAACTCGACTTTTGACTTTGAAGGTCTTCGGCGAGCGAACAAGTCGACAACGCTCAAACATTAACTGCTTCAATTTACTTAAATTTCAAATTTTTGCATTTATATTATCATCACTACAACTTGATCTTCATTAAAGTAAAAAGGTAATTGAGTGCACAAGTGTTCAGAGTAGCAACGAGTGCGTAGTCGCTGCTACTTTGTTTATTTTTACTGAGTTCTACAAGTATTACAACTTATATTGGATCACTTACAATGTCTATACGTAGACTATATTAAAATTATAAATGCGAAAGTTTGAATGGACGGACGTTCCCACGCGTCGCCAACACGGTTCAACAGACCTCCATGAATTTGGTACAGATACAAAATGCAGTGCAGAAGAACACGCCAGCCAGTACCAGCCACTAATGAAATTTATTTTTATTATCTATCTATCTATCCCGCGCCTCCATCTCCCTCTGCGAGACGAAGGCGCGGGCGACAGCTAGTTAAGCGCCTATTTACTTCTACCTTTTTACGCGTTAGACACAAAACTAGTGCGGTTTGCACGGAGGCCCATAGCCCTGAATCTGTCTGTGTTGGTCTCTAATTCAGGATTTTAGTATGACACAAATAGGCATCTAATATATTTATAACATGAGAAGTAAGCAGGTGATTAGATAATTTCACTCGTTTATTTTAAAACGAAACTATTGAGTGAACAGCGCAGCCGTTATAATAGGTAACGTTACATAGAGCCCATCTCACAATGAAATAAGATTTCGTTCACACACGCCGCGACGAGAACTGCGGCAGGAAGTAAAAATACAACAATTTTTATACAGACTTAGTTTATATGATTCATTTATTATTATTATTCTATACTTAAATGCGAGTATTGACAACTCTGCTGAGACTTGTTTCAAAGTGCACTGTCGTGATGATTCAATGATCTAGCTCACATTGTGTACTTGTGTCCGTACTCTTGTGTTGTTGGCCAACTATTTGAGTCAGTTTTGTGACTGCGAGCGCCATCTAGTAATCTTTTTATGCACTAAAATTGCCATTTATTTTTATTTGTTTCACCGAAACATATTTATAATTTTTAAAAAACGTTGATAAAAACGACATAACATTAAAACATAATTCTATAGAAGTCCAAATAATAAAGGTAATTGAAAATAAAATCAACAAAAGGCACACATCGAGAAAACAAAAGCATTCAGACACTAAAATACGATACGTAGAGCACTATTTCTTTTTTAAAAAATAACCCAAAGTCGGTACCTGATCTTGAATGTACGATGCGACTCTGGTCATCTGCCTTTTTTATTTATCATGTTTAATTAAGCGAATCGTGGCTGGACGGCCATTGTCCGACTTACCTGGCCGGCGATTTGAATCCGCTCCCTCCGCCCGCTCGCCGCCGCGGCCTGTCAGCCGCCTTTTTATTCTTCAATAATTTATTTACTCTTCAGTACTCCACCAACACTGCGCCGGCCCACAACAACAAACAACGCAGCTCGCCACAACACTCCGCACGACTTCTCACAAATCTTTCAAAACTATTTCAGTTTTGTAATTCGCGGTTTTTTTTAATATAGCATCCTGATTTAATATTCATTTATTTGTACTTTACCTGTTCTAACATTCGCACATTCAGTTTTAGTTTATTGTTCTTTTTGCGAAATCATTGTAGTTTCGCGTGTTGTGCACGCTGTTGAGTTTCCGCGCCACGCGTTTGCGACATGTGGCGCTTGGCGCGCGTCTGCTGTCATTGCGATCCGTCAGCGCGGCGGGGGCATGCGCGGGGCGGGGGAGGGGAGCGACTCTCTCCGTCGCCGGACAGCGCGCTCGCTCGCACGGCAGCTGCAAACTGACTTGAGTCACAACAGTGCAACAACATTCCACGTTATTTTATTCATTACTTCGACATTTAAGGACAGGTGAGTACATAGTCTATGCAAATGTTCCTTTACATAATGTGATTTGTCTATTGCCTTATTATTACATAAACTTACAACTAAATAAAGCCAAATTCTGGCCTGTTTATCACTGTTTTCTATACGTCTGTACTAAACGTGTGTTCGGTATGTTTGCTATCGTTGGATAAAGAAATAAGATGACAAACCAATTAAATTTAGATATTGGTCTTAAAAACTTTTAAACAAGACTATTGTATGCTTTCAGTGAAGACTATATTTGAGTTGACATTTTATAACCTTAAACTTTTCTTGACACTTGATCCTTCGTATTTGAATTACCTGATAATAGATGGCGCTAGCTGTAGGGGCGGAGCTAGTTAAATCGGAAGTTAGCTGGTGTTGTGTTCGTTACTTGACAGTTAACTCGGACATTATTCAAAATGTTTGCTTTTATTCAATAGTACGAGAGTTATTTTTGCATCATAGTTTTGTAATTAATGTCTTTCTGACTGATATAGACGTCAATCGTCTGGACATTTTTCACTTCCTTCGAGTGAATTAAGCAACATTAATTTATCCCTAAAAAAATATGGTTTGGCTTTACAGGTCGACTATTTACTTTAGTGCTGTATTTTTATTACACATAAGTTGCGGCACGTGAATCCGTTTGTGCAATATTAAAAAAAAAAATTGTAGCTGATGTGTTTGATAAATTATATTAACATAATTGTATGTATCTAAATTGTGTTGCACTTTTCAAATATAATCATACATCTAAATTGCACGCGAAAAAAATCCTTCAGACAAAAGTAAGTTTCATTTCATTGTAATAAATTACGTATTTAGCCATAAAATCAAAGTCAATAAAAAACGTACAACATGGCAACACCGGCGTCACGACACCTCAATAAGATCGCGTATTAATTGCACGCCGCGCGTCTTGCACGCGACGCACAACACAGGCGGGTCGCGATGCGCGGGTAGTCATAATTACGCATGCTAATTGTGCGACAGGCTCACCTAGGCCAGTGAGAGAGGCGCTGCAGTCGCGACTCGCTCTCTCGGGAAATATATAAAACCTACCGATGTGTAGGAAACGACAGCAGAACCAACAGCACTTTCTCGTTAAAGCGCACACAAAGTTACTCTACTTCGATTAATTTCAAACTACTAATTATGTCTTTAAACATTCAAGAAATCTAACCGAAAACAAGTTTTCAAAATCACTTTTGCGGCTCACCGCCGCCGTTGTAAACGTGTTCATTGACAGAAACACAGCTGATCATTGCGCCTGCGCACTGCTGAGATCCTTAGACAAGGGAATTAAATGCACAAAAAATAGCACAAAACTTATGAGTGTTGCACAAAGCGCGTAATGCATCACTCGTCATAAAGGACAGATTACGTCTGTCTGTCTGTTGCGACAGATTTACGAGCGCGGCACAATGCGTCCCGGTCGTGCACCGGCCCCGCGTCAGGCGCATTCACGGCAAAAACTTTCACCGGCGACACGGCCCGGACTAGGAGCCCCAGCGGCAGGAGACGAGACGCTCCGGTACATGTGTTGGACTTGTAAACGACCTCGCGATGTCGCTCTTAATCTGCAATTTTGATTAACAGGAATATCCTCACCGGGGAAGGAGAAACAGAGGGAGTACTTAGGATTTATTTTCATAATTTTGTTTATTAAAAGATTTCATATTTTTAACAAATTTTACACATAACGTAATCTCGATATTAATTTCATATAATGAACCGAACATGTCAAAGACGACAGTGACTGTAAGAAGCGCGCGGCGGCAGTGCGCCGGTGCCACAATGCGAGGTAATTAATAATAAATCGGCGGTCGGATTATCGGCAACGCGAGACAAATGTTTCCGGACGGGCGGTCATTTTATTTATATTCATTATTTTTATTTAGAAAATAAAAATTTACGATCTCCGGGACCGCCTTCCGAGAGATTTAGCGCGCGTGTCATAGACCGGCCGCCAGGCGGCGCCCGCGCTCGCTCTGAATTATGAAACGTTTTAATGGACGCGGTTTGGGCTCCGAAAGCCCCCATTGATGTATGTTTTTATATTCATTGTTTATTCCAATATCAGCTACTCGTCTGCGACCACTGCGGGGAACAAACTGGTTTTGTAATAATCAGAGGAAAACAATTAAATTTCTAAAAGTTAGATATTCAATATGGCCTCACCTTAGTAACGTGCTAAATGTTAAACAGTCTTGTTGTGGGACTTGATACATTTACATTCAATAAAATCAGTCCAATTTACAACTGTCTTTGCGTCGAAAATTATCAGAATACGGGATTAAGCGTACGAACGCCATCTATCGAGTAACAAGAAAAATGGAGTGCAAAAGTTGAGAGTGAGGAGGATAAAGTTAAGATCCATTATGTCGCGCGGCGCTGACCGCGCGCCGTACGAGCAGCTTATTATATTGAGGAGAAACACTATCTGAGGCAATTTATCGGCTGCTAGCGACGGACGCGCGCACAGGCACGCGGACACAGAGACACGCGGACACAGAGACACGCGGACACAGGCGCGCATCGACAATAAGTTGTAGGACATGCTCGAGTACAAATTTAGTCATCCGCCCGCGCGGCCGCGCTCGATTATTTATAATAAAAAACCCTTTATACGTTTTGTTTCCGATTCAACATAAATAAGATATGTTATTTAAAGCCAATATATCACCTGACAGGTGGTAGGCAGGACCCTCGGCGTCGCCACGCTAATCGCCGCCCTATTGCCTAGGCGACAACGGCGCGATTGGCGCGGCACAGGGAGCGGCGCGGCGGGTCGCGGGAGACGTTTCACAAGATTTACACATATATCAAAGCGTGGCTTCGTGTGAATGTAGTGAGAGATTTTAATCAAGGTCCGTGCGGCGAGCGGCGAGAGGCCCGGCTTCGAGTCCGGCCGCGGCGGCGCAGGATGTTTGGCGCGCAATTAACTCTGAACCACTAATTAACTAGATCCTCATCTATTGGTGATTTGATACTTAGATTCATTTCAAGATAATGCTCCTGCGCGTAGCCAGCGCGCTCTGTCGAATACATTTAACATGCGAAGAGTCTGCTCGCAGACTCGGCGCTACGTAACCTTTCCGTAGAAGTGTATGTTGGAGGTGCTCGCACGACCGCCTTGTGGTAGTAACTAGTCGTTGACATTTCCGATGTGACGTTGTTCAAAACAAGAGATTTCTTCAAGAAGTCTCTGTAACTCCATGCCACCATTTCTTTTAAATCCTTATAAATCTTGTGGTATGTTACTTTAAAGTTAGCGGTGACATAAGTTTGTACAAACTGGAAGCGCGCAAGGAACTGTATGCATAGAAAATAATACAGAATCATCCTGTACTCAAAACAGAGTAACGATGTAGGTGTCATAACTAAAAATGTAATGTACACAAGACATTGAGATATAGTTTAAAGAAATCAAACGAGACGCCGCAGATAATGATATTGTAATTAACTGAGATTGTTTAACGAATTCGGTAATCATTCACACACACACACACAGGCGCGCGCCCGCGGCTCGACATCCTCTTGTCTGTTGGACATCGACTATAGACAATATTCCGGTGCGTTCTTTACCCCGCAAGATTTACAGGCGGCGCTCACGCGAGCCGCGGCGTCCCGATAACTTATGCTAAGCGGACGACATGGACGTTTATTATATTGACAGTTCATAATTGCACATTACCGTGCAGCGCCGCGCCGGCCCTGCCAGCACACTAGTGTTTGGCCTCGATCCTTATCGAAATATAGCCGGGATTAAAAATAACAAGCTATCGTTTCAACCACGCAACTACTGAACCAAACGAGTAGCGCCATCTAGTGATAAAGTTCTGTAGCTTCAGAAGTGTCAGTGACAAATGGGACGATATAGACAGATTTGCGATCAGCAGGAGATTAAAAAATCTGACTAGATATTTGGTTTTGATTTAAAAAGAGTTAGGCGGGCGGGCTTGTGGATGGGCGCCGGGCGCCGGGCGTCGGGGCGCGTTGCGTCGGCGGCGGGCGCGGCGGGCGCTAATCGATGCGCGGCACTGCGCTGTCTTGCGACGGCGGCCATTACGCACCTTTATGACCGCGCGCCCGCCGCCCGCGCCCCGCGCGCGCCCGCCGCCCTCCAAGGCGGCACATGACGAATCAATATGCCGCCGACCGACTCAACACTTATTTATTTGACGCGATTTATTAGCTGAATGCCTGTAAACTTTTATGCATTCCCAAGACGGAGGGCGCGCCTGATGGACACCGCCGCTGCTGAGCTCCAGGCCTTAGCCGCGCTCTATGTTTATTGCGAATACGAACAGATGTCGTTAGTGTAGGCGAGGGGAGTGTTAGAAGTCACTTTGAAATGTAACGTTACATTCGAGTATCTCTCCTGCGGGAGCCCCCGCATGGCCGCCACATTCAGATTGTAAGATTGCAAAGTTAAATGATAAAGTACATGGAAAGTATCTCCGGATATGTAACAGTGCAGTGCAGGTGTAGCTGTGATGTGCTCTGCTATGTCGGAATAGGTTGTTTATGTATTTTCAAAAATGACGGAAAGTACTGAACGTAAGGCTATTCAAGTGACGGACCCTGGCGCCGAGCTCGCGGCGCTCAGGTCGCTCGGGGGAAGCCGCGGCGGTGACAATTACCTTTCATTGCCTTCATTAATTACAACAGTTTTATTTGGCGCAATTAAAATTTCGTTGTCTTTTTGCGACGGCGATGGCGTGGCAGGCGCGGTGTAGACAAAATGGCGGAAGCGCGGAATTTTTTTCACAAATACTGCGGAAGGAAAACGTCGCCTGGCGCTGTTTAGACGTTTTTTATGTTAATCGCAAAGATTTTCTTTTAGCTAGACAATTATTTAGGGAGCGCGGGAACGTGCCCGCGCCCCGTACAGCAGGCCCGCCGTAAAACATGCAAAAGTACCTTTTTAAAAAAATGATTTTTTCATAATAAGATGAAATGTTGAATCAACTCTTGTTTTTTCTTTATTGCCCGTTTAAAATCGAACAGTTGCCGAAGTCGTTTTCTGCAGCAGGCTGCGCCGGGCTCAGGCGGCTTCATTGTTAAACTAACACACCACATAATGTTTCTTCGCCATTGCGAACAGTTATTCAATGAAATATTTTTGACAATTCGTACCACAGTAGGTTCGGTAGGAGCTGCCTCCGCCGCCAGCGTAATGCGAAACAATTTGGCTTGCCGCTTGTATCGACGCCTGCGATGCGTTTCGTTTCGCGTTGACGTTACAAAGGTGTGTTTACATATACACACCTAGTCTCCTCCCACTAGTGTAGTCCCCTGTATTGTGAAATGAAGGCATTGTATTGTTAACTTACATGTTGTCTTGAATACGTTTCTACATCTAAGATATTTAATCATACTGACTTGAAATGTACGTGAAAAGAAAAATATAAATATGTCATTTAAAGCTGCATCTACGTAAATAAAACCACGTTTATTTTTCAAAAGCCATCAAAGGTACTTTATTTTGAGTACCATAAAATCGTGTAATATGTAACGCATGTAATATGTAACATGTATATATGAGTAATATTAGTAATGTAATATTTCATTACTTTGGTTATAACTTACATGCACGGCATCAGTCGCCGCTCGCCGCTCGCCGGCCACAGGGCGCGCCAGTGTGCCCGCGGCCGCGCCTCACACTCGGATGCATAACAGACAAACAGGCTAATCCTGGCGTTATCGTAAATTGTCAGTTTATGACGTGCGGAATGGCCGCGGGGGGGCGCGGGCGGCCGGGAGAGTTTTCTAATTTCGCCCCCTGCGCCCGTTTTGATGGATTAAGCTGCAATTTTTTTTTTATAATTTTTATTAACTGCCATTGTTATAATTTGTTCAATGAATAAATTCTACTTT
>JAODUI010000027.1:9186922-9201699 GCA_027563995.1 Papilio gigon
ATGACATGAAATGTGTAATAGCATGCCTTGTAATGTGTAGTAGTGTGATGTGTAACATGACATGAAATGTGTAATAGTGTAACAAATACTCGCCTGCTGGTGGTGGTCATCGGCGGTTTCGAGCGTGGTGGGCAGATCAAGCAGGCGCTGCGAGCGAATGCCGTCGCCGGGACCCATATGTGACACGTGGGCGAAGTTCGTTGGCGCCGAGATGAGACGGGAACGACGCTCTGATCTGGAAAATAGGAAACTTGTTAAGTATTTTCTAATTTCGCAACTACTTTTAACTATACATTACTAAGTTTCATCAATTGATAACTCTATAGCATAAATACCACACTCAGAGTCATAAATTAGTCACTAAGGGAGACTATAAAGTTACGATTTCTTATTTTAACGGGGATGACATAAGGACTCTGCGTACGGCAAGACATATTACACATAGATATCAAAATGTATCTTACAATCTGTTATGAGCCTCGATGGCCTGGTGAGATTGTTCCCGTACTGAGAACCTGCGCTTGTTGCTGCCCCACGACGTCGTCTCCAGGTTTAGTGGACCCTCCGCTGGAAAAAAATAAACGATCCAGACCTATTAGTACTACCGACGTGAACTTGCGGTTACACTGGCCAAACACCTATATAAAAACAAGTTGCAATACCTTTTTTTTATAAAAATAAAATCTAATTTAGTGTAAAATGAAAAAACTTTGAAAATATCGTTAATATAATAAGTATAGACAGGTTACCTGTGAACAACGGTCGCAGGTACACAATGAAGGGCGCGGAGTCCGAAGAGAACGGGAACCCGTTACTGCCGGCCCCGCCCACGCACACTATGTATCCACATTCGTCAAGCGGACGGGAGTTCGCTGCAAGACATAAATTTCATTACACATTACACATTTGATATTTTTTTCTAATAAAAATATTAGCAAATTTTTGTTAATTTAATAATATCTATTTTACCACTCCAACTAAGCTAGGCTTGTGCTAGGATATGGTCCACGACAATAGTCGAAATATATTTGTATTATTTATTTGTACAAGCGTGTAATTACACGCGTGTACAAATAAATTGACGCATTCGATTTATACACTGTTATAAATTTACAATTTTATACAACTTGTTTCTGAACGAGTTCAGAACGTCACTAAATATATCGACATCAACACTGTTACAGAAGTTATATGGTAAACATGTATTTATCTGTGATACTCCATTTATCGTTTATGTATGTAAAGAAAAAACTATGATTTTCTTTTTTTTTATATGATTTGTACTTTTGGATGTATCTGTACAATTTTTTTGTCTAGTATTTTTTTTTAGAGCTGTCAATGTCAAGTGTCAGTGTGAAAAAAGTGAGATTTGAAACAATGTGTTTTTAAAAAAAAAACCATATAAAAAAGTGAAGTTTACAAAATTCGGCCGGAAATACATTCTTGTTTATAGTAATATAGAAATAAGGTAAATAAAACGTGGAATAAACAATCATATATGTATATATGTTAGAAGGAATCGTGTTTAAGTTTTTTTTTTTAATTATTCACATCATGACACACTGGTCAACACAAAAGTCAACTAGATCAGCATTTAAAAAATATACATGTTCAATTTAAAATAAATATTAATAAAAGTCGGTATATAGGCGAAAATGTTAGCAGTTTTTATTACTTTAAATATTTAACTATTAAAACTTTCGTGAGACATTTCACTATACTACGGTGCGCAGTGAGCGACGGGCCGCGACCGCGCTATAGTATCGATCCCACTCACCGTGAAGAAGAGCCCCCGATGGGCTCGAAACTAGTCGGTACCGACACCTTACACGTGAGTTAAGCTGTTTTATAAGTACTTTAAGTATAATTGAAACTTACGTAAGTTCAGCGTCTGCACCCACTCGCCGGACTCGATCTCGTAGATGTCGATATGCGACGAGGTGAATATCAGCAGGTGAGTGTCGTTTATAGCTGAAACATACAATATTACAATTAATTATATTCTATTCCTCAACCTGCCCTTTTCCCTACGGAGGGTCGGCATTATGTACTACTCTTACATACATCTCTGTCAGCTCATATCTGAACTCACACACTTCCTACGCAAGTCCTCTTCACCCATCGGTCTTTCTCTACCTTCATAGCCATCCACATTCATACAAACAAGCTCTATACTTACAAAATGTTTTAGTCTATATTATGCTATTTAACTTAAGGGTGAATAAATTGAAAAAGAAAACGTTATGCAAGAATTGTAACCATGTTAAGTCACGTTCAGTTATGTTCAGTAACGTTCAGTCGTGCCTTACCGTGGTAGAGTGGCTGCGCGGTGTACATGATCTCGGCGTCGCGCGCGCGCATCCCCGCGCGGTCCACGTAGAGCGCGAGCGCGCTGAACACGAGCAGCCAGTCGCCGCCGGCCGCCTGCACGGCGCACAGCGGCCGCGCGCCCGAGTGCGACAGGAACATGTTCACCTGGTTCTCCGGGTGCACCAGGGCTGCAAACATATACTAGCGAACTTAGTAACTATAAAGAAACATTAAAAAAATAACTACATAGAGTTGAATTTCTTTAAACATTATCCATACGACTTATATAATGAGAAAAGATTGTACTTCGTAATTTTTGCGAAAAGTTCGTATTTATCGTGCTCTCTCAAACAGCTTCAGTGTCCATCTTAGAAAATGAAATTTTTCATTTTGACATTTAACACTAAACAATAAAGTTACATATTAATGGATATGAAAATGTCACTCATATAATACGAACATTCATTGACAGTTCGGGTGTCATTGTATTCCGATAGAGAGCCGAGTTTGCTCGAAGGAATATAATTTCTCACTACATCTGTATAAATATAAGCGTATACTCACAGACGGCGGGCTGGTCTTGCGCGCGGCGCGGCTCCGGCAGCGCGTGCGCCGCGAACCCGCCGCGGTAGCCGAGCACGAGGCGCGCGCGGCTCAGCTGCAATGCTGTTTGATCAGAACATTTCTTACTACGTATTAAATAAAACAGTTTTATAACAGATTTTACCATCATTGCCTAGGACCTGCCGTGGGTTGAGAAAATGTTTTTGCTTTTCACGAGGTTCTCATAAGATATTTTTAACAGTAAAAAAAAGTCTGCAACATCAACGTAGAGCTGCCACGACAGCATCGAGTGAAGCACTATGAGAGATATAGCTGTAAAATACGATTAACGGAAGTGTACCCGATTTGAGATTCCTTATTAGTGAGCCGCAGTGGCGGCAAGTCGCAGCCCAATGTTTACGGCGTGCGAACACGAGACGACTCACTTCGCCCGACAACTCTCAACGGCCGGATCACGGACCGACCGCACATAAGCTTATTTATTCGTCCTTGTTAACATTATAAATGAAACTCTTTATCGAACCCCAAATATATTCGATAAAGAGGATAAATTAAATGTCTCCGAACACTTTAAAGCGTGCAATAACTCGTCGATTCCTTCGACTCCTCTAAATTAATGTTGTTCACCGGTCATCCTCACCTCACCTCGCCTCGCCTCGTCTCGCCTCTCCCGCTGCACGCAGCACGCAGCTTGTGTTGTTAAGTATCACCATGAATAATATTAACTTCGGACGATTCCATCTCATTCCAGCCGTCGAATAAACACTAATAAATCGACATCCGAGCCCGCGCCGGAATGCGGCGTCTAGCAGGTAAGACTTAAAGACGAGAATCGCGTCGCCGGCTGCTCCCGCGTGTAGGTCAGTATAAGAATAAACGGACGCATCAATTTCCACAAATCCGTGTCAAGAGTCGAACGCGATTTTAAAAAAAGAAGCAGAGTGACGGCGGCGGGCACGATGAATAACTCCTTCTCGCGGTATTATTTACCGTCGGCGCGGCATCGAGCGCGAGGCCGCCTCCGACGCCGACGGGACCTAACGATGACGAATACGAGGTGCACTCGTAAAAAGGCCTTTTGAGGTCTGACGTGTGATATATCGGAGCGAGCGCGCGTTATAAAGCACGCGGCGGGGCGCGCGCGCGCGACCGCCGATTGGCCGGTGTAATGAGCGCGCGCGCGGCGCCGCGACGTGGAGTAATCACCGATGTTTGTACGCCAATGACGGATAGGCGCCTCGCGGCCCATTGTGCCTTGGCCGGCCCGCAGCGGCCCCGCTCCTAGGCCCGGACTGTAGGAACTCCGGCGGGAGACCCACCGCATAGGACCCAAATGCGATGTGGAAAAAGATGGTCGATATTTATTACTAGAATGTGGCAAAAGAACAAGCCAATCCGTGATACTTCAAAAAACGTAAAATTGCCGTTGCTCTTAGACATCGTTCCTTTTATGCAATGTTATGTTTTCCAAGCGAGGCAGATACTAGTCGGCGGCTCGGGCGCGTGACGGCGGCACGTCCTCTAATGAATCTATCAACCCCGCGGGGCCCATCGTTCGCGCCGGACGCTTGACCGGGCGCTCAACTCGAATAGTTTCAGACAGATTACAACTAAAATTGATTACCTAGCTGAATCCCCGCGTTATAATCTATTCCAATTAGTGATGGAAGAGCTCGGCAAGAATCGAACTTCATTAAACAAATTCGTTCAGCTTACGCCATTATACTTCGTAGGGCTTTTGATACAGACTGAGTCTAGATAGTGTTCTCTTTCAGTCACACTAATTCACGTCCCATCAAGTAAAGGCTCGATTACCATTTCATCTATTTCTCACATCGGGTATTAAAAGTCAAAAGCGTCGCGAGCAAAACACATCAGATAAGGCATAGGAGGCACGCCGCGCGCCGCAACTAGCTCAGAAATCAATTATAATTTCCATTAGATTAGGGCGGGCGCGGCCGATTTATGGACACGGACAGAAAACTGTTGCCCGTACACCTTGCATTCCAAAACCTGTACACACTACAGCAACGTGTATACTACAGGCTTATTCTTTGATTTATTTTGATTTAGTAGCCACCCTGTAGATTGCGTCAGCGTATAACTGTGCTCAGAGATTAACAATGATCCTTATTTCTTTGTTTAACTGAATCTTTTTATTCGACCACGGACTACCTTGCAGCATCTCTACATTTAAAGCTTACATAAATGAAAAAGGGACCGTTTTGCATAAACATATGATGTCTGGACTCGTGAGGCTCTACAGGTACATCTATCATACTAAAATCAATGACGACTTTATTTTGTCAGAAAAAATTATGAACATACGTCTATTAAAACAGTGGAACATGTCCTCAGAGAAGAGTAGAGAATAGAGTAAGCGTAGAAGCAGCGGCGGCGACCGCGGCACAGGCTGCCCCGCCGGGCCGCGAGGAGCGCTGCTGTCGTGTCGGCGCCGATCGATGTCCGCCTCGTTATTCGGACGACAGCCTTTCACGACGTCGCGGAAGGCTCTCGGAACGACATGTTTCGTTTGGGACATTTTATTAAGATTATGGAAAAATAGCGTCTTTTGTGACTGCAGTCACAGATGCAGTGCACTGCATCTGTGACAGTTAGACCGGCAGATAAGTAAATAATCGAAACTTTCACTGAGCCACTGTTTAGTTCTTGAACGTTTCACTCTGTGTGCTAATTTCATCATTCCACAATGAGATTCGTTAAGAAGAGCCTTGACATGTAGTTGTATACATCGGTGGAAAAAGACTTTTACTAAAACATATTAACATGCAATCTAACTTGTTATCACCCAAGCATAATTGGCGTATGGGAAACAAGCCGCCCATCGCCTGAAGGTACCCGCGGCGGGCGTCTCCGCGGACGCGTGACTGACGGACGTCCCCACACGCACACAGCCACTTCACGTACAGCACACTAGCCCAGGCGTAGATACACAACAATCACACACCAGCACAGAGACGCCACGTGCAGACACAGCACACACCAGCAGACAGCCGCAGCACACGCAGAGTATTCTAGGCCACTACTAGGAGACATCGCATGTGCAACTCGTCTCATAAAAGATGGATAATGATTGATCGCCGACATGTGAGAATGATGCGGGAAATTAATGCTCTATTTGTTTTTGTCTGTACACTACACTTGTAAACTCTTATATTCTTACGTAACTTTATAATTACCAGGGATAGTCAGAAGCTTTGAACGTCTTGCTTCTAGTTGAAAACACCAGGTAATCACAAAATTTGACACAACGTCATAAGTAGTTATGCTCTTGAAGCAAACTCGAAGCAGGCGTTCTCTGTATCGGTGACGTGGCTCTGATCACTTATTCAATTGTGTGAAGACATCAGCCAAAATCGATCCTTTATACGAAACCAAATATGGATCAAATTGTGATAAAATCGATCCGTCAATTGGCACAGCTTTGGCCACTGGGCTCTGCAACGTCCTTGCAGCTGATGGGCCGGAATAACGAATAATTCACGACTTCTACGAGATAATCACGGCACCCTTCGCCCCAACACCCCATTGACTACTATGACATTAGGCACGCGTCGCCGATTGCTCTTGTTTAGCTGTTTGACGGAAGAAATTGAATTGATGATTTCTTACAACTCACAAGTTCTAAACATTATTGGTTCATTATTGGACTTGGGTTCTCTTTGGACGTAAAAATATCTGCAATTAACGATTACTGGCACATTTTCGTGTGCCTCTGATTCCCCAACTAAGTAGTCCCGCGCCACTAGAGCAGGCACGAACAATCATAATGATTTATTGCTATAAACTTATGTCATACTGCGGTACTGCCTACCTTGTTCGCAACCTAGATATCAACGCGAACTAAACAATCTCATTCTTTGGCAAGTTGCATTAAATTAATGCTAATAGGATGATAGCTCGGCGCATGCAAAAGTCTGACAACGAAGCCGACCACCACGCAGCATCGATCATCACGACATTGCGAGGGTTAATCCATACACGATTGAATTATTGAGTTATTCCTTGGGTTGTAAGTTTTTACTAATTTTATTTTATTGGATACTCACTAGAAGTTTATAAAATTTCCAGATGCTGTCACCTCGAGATGAAGACGATGACGACAACCATCTGTGCATCAAATGCAATGCAACTATCGTCGGCCTCGACAACTACGTTGACCATCGCAAGCAACGGTGCAAGAGCAAATCGGAAGCAAAATCCGTTTTGCCCATTAACCCTCTGGAACCCACTTATAGTCTGGGCGCTGACGTCTTCTTCCAGTCCTTGGAACTCCAGAGCAGCGTTAAAAAGACTACTCTATCTCGACTCACACCACCTGCGCCCGTTTCCAAGGCCAGTATAGATGTAAAGACTACTTTATCAGCGGCATCAACATCTAGAGATGTGCCGAGGATCAGTCCAGTAGAATCTAACCTTCGAGGAGTCGACTGGATCGGGGGACATAGTTTACGAATAGGAAGTAACGAAGATAATCAAACAAAACTTATAAACGCCGTAGCTAGCATAAGTGGTAACGTTAAGAAGGACCTACCGTCTACTTCTTACAGTTTGGGAGCTTTTAACGACTTTAAGGGTGATGAGGAATCTGATGATTGTGACGATTCCGAGGACGACGAAGAAGAAGAGAGCGCACACGGAGCGAAGTGGAAGCCGCCGCCGCACTACACCGGCGGCAAGTGGCGACCAGCCTCGCCCGACCACGAGGACTGGGACCTCAGAGACGAGCATTCCGGCGGCAAGTGGAAGCCTCTGATCGTAACAGAGAGCAACGAGCGTGACGAGGACTTTGACGCACCGCCGCCCGGGCACACGAAGGGCAAGTGGGTGCCCGGGGCGGCGGAAAAGACGCAGATAATGCAAACCGTGATCCAAAACAAAGGATCCGTTCAGTACTGGTGCGGCCCGTGCAATAGGCGCCTGGCCTCCAGAACTGTTTATGAGAAACATTTAATGTCCAACTTGCACATGAGGAAGGTGTTACCGGAACACGAATTAGAATTTTCGGGTCACATAGAACCTATTCGCAACGTTGACGAGAAACGTGCGACCCGGCCCTCGAGGTTTGTGAACGATAGCATCTATCTACAACCTCAACGATTGCAACGAAAAAAACAAAAGATTTCAGACAAAAAAATGATTCTGAAAACAGAGAGAGTGAAAAGAAAGCGGAAGCCGTACTTTGTCCAATGCTCGGTGTGCAAGTCTAGAGTCAGATATCAATTAATGGGAAAGCATCTGATATCGCATTACCACTTCAGAAAAGCAACAGATACAAAGAGTGCCACTTATCAACAGCTGATTCTCGACAACATAGACGTCATTGTACACCAATCCCCATTCCAGTGCAGCCCGTGCAAGTTTTATACCAACTGGCTGTCAAATTTTATGCAACACTGGTTTTCGGATGAACACAAGTCGAAGAGCGAGTCGATGGAGGGTCGATACTGGTGTTCCTTTTGCAAGTTCGAATGCGCCACGTCCGATTCGATGGCCGGCCATATATCCGGACCAGAGCACAGCGAGGTGGTGGCTGTCGTTAATAGGTCCATGCCTATAATATTGCGCAAAAAGACTATTTTTACGTGCCCCACGTGCTCCAAGGAATTCAGGTATAACGTAGAAATGAGGAAGCACAGCCGGACGACCGGACACGACCTGTCGCACGCCGCCACCGACAGCTACCAGGAGCTGCACAAGTGCAGCCTGTGCAAGGACAAGTTTAAATCGTCTCTAACTCTGGCGGCTCATTTGAAGTCGAAGCACAAGCAAAGGGCGTACTTTTGTCTTGTGTGCTCTATCACATTTAAGTCTCCGATCGAAGCGAAACAACATCGACAAACTTCCGAGCACAGAGTTCGGAGGAAGGAGATTCAGCGAGAGAAAGGATTGCCCGTTAAGGACTTAAGCAAAAAGTGCCCTTATTGCACTGACGACGCGCGCCTCGGGAGTGTCATCGAGCTGAAGAAGCACATAGGGAGCGTTCACCCCGACAAGAAGAAGAAGTAAGTTGTTGCTATCTTACGTGGTTATGTTATACAATAGGAAAGGAAAGACCGTGTTTTAAGTTCTGAAAACATTTAAAAAAAAATCAATTAATTTGCAATGGTTGCAGGTGTTCCAGGTGTGGGATGTCGTTCACCTTGTTCCAAGAAGTGACGCGGCACATTAGGTCCAAAGCCTGTGTGTATCAGAGCGGCGGCCACTCGACCGCCTCCGTAGTGTGGAACTGCAGCCAGTGCGCCTTCACCACCGACTCCCAGGCCGAGTGCTTCTTCCACGAGGTCTTACACTCTCCATCTATAACGAAGATCGTCAAAGACGACGGAGGAAAACTCGTAGACAAATACGACTGCCCGCTTTGTCCCAAAACATTCAGCAAGTCATCTCTTCGCGATCATTTGAAGCGGCACACGTTCGAGAGACCGTTCGCTTGCGACGTATGCGGAGCTAACTTCACGCGGCAGAGCAGCCTCACCAACCACTGGAAGCACGAGCATGGCAGCAAGAGCACTCCGAAGGCGCCAGTGCTGTCGACAATCGTTGAAAATGTATGTCTCACAGACAATAGCAGTCAATCTTTGAAGGAAACTTCAGATCAGTAAGTTCGTCTATATATTTTTAGTGCGCTTGAAATTCGTATAGTCGTTGACTCGGTCATCGATCAGTCAAGTTGCTGACAGTAATCAATTCTTATAGTACAAATATCGATCGCGTTGCAACTTTGCTGTAAAAGTAAATAATGAAATGGCTGATAGTTTGCGTCACAAGACAATTTATCGGCCGCATTCAATCCAATAAAGTTTACACACGCGACCGAATAATTAATGCGATGCGCCGACGGAAAAATGAGCTATTGTTTGAACTCGGAATACGATTTACAGTTTTATAACGGTATTAAATATCTTTTGAATGTGTCTAATGTTTACTAATATGGAGTCCAACTGTAGTAGAGAGGGCGCTCTGCTCGATTCCACAAGATGTAATATAACTCAAGCCAGTGAAACATACAGTGAGTCAGGTCAGAGACTTTCCAGGGCGACCAGCATTCCGTCAATTCCCTTCCTAATTTAAAGCTGAATCAGTGGCTGGCGGCGCTCACCTCTACGAAAATAACCTTGTTCATGTCGCAGATACAACAAGTGCTCGACGTGCGGCGGATGCTTACATGTCTGCTGTCACGCAACTCCTCACAAACATCGGGAAACATTCATAATTTGACACGCGCTTTGAGAGTGCCCCGGCGGGACATTTCCCCGCCTCAGTGTTGCCAGCGCTGATGTTTTTATACCGTACACTAATAAATTCTCTCCCGGATGGCTCGTATTTCGAGCGGCGGATCAAAATATTAGTGCGTCCGAAAGAGATGGCGACATTTAAATTTTATTGTTCACACGTGTTGGAAGTAACGTGCAGCTTACAGGTTGATGTGATTTGACGTTGCCAAATTGGTCGTTGTTTATTGTCCGCGAGCCGCGAGCCGCGCGCTTACCGAGTTACTGAAGCACATAGTTATTTATTGGACACCGCAGCGAAATATTTGTTTGCACGATTATTGCAGTTGAAATATGCATTTATCTCGCGACTCCCCTCTGTTCAAATTGCCTCCGACCGTCGCCTCACAAATTTACACTTTATAAGCTATCAAACGTAGTTGGCGACGGAGACGACATTAAATTACTTATTATCAATTCTATTTTGTAGGTTCTGCCTACCTTTATTTATCTCATTAAAGAAATACCTCATACGTGCCGCAGCACGGCGACATTCTGCATTCCAAAGACTGCTGATGTATTTGATTATTCTACTTTATAGCCATTGCTCGTAATACCACCAAAGGTTTGAAAACCTTCCGATGACATACATGTCTACCATCAGACGAATACACGGAAGAGAGCTCGCTAACGATACGATTAAAACGGGCAATCAAAGTGACAACCGGCGCGCGGGAAGTAGTTCGAGCCACAGAGCGCATGAATCAGGTGGCGGCGACCATTACCCGAACTTTCATCGTATCCAGAACATTGTAAAGCCATTGAGGGCGTCTAATGCCGCTGATGAGCCAACTTGTGCAATATCTTATGCATTATTGCGACGCCGACTTGCATTAATGCAGTTGAAACTCTAACGCGCTCCGTGCCGTCGTCGCGTCGTCGTCGTCGCCACGAGCGGATGCTGCGAGTGTCTCTAGCTTACCGGTGGTGCCAGTTAGCTATTTTAATCTGTCCATCGTCAGAGGAAACCATCTGTTCCTAACTCTCCACTAAACTATTCAGCTTTTGAATAATATGCGATAACAATAACAATGTAATGGTACAAGAGTTATTGCTATATCACATCTCTGCCGATATTAATTTTAGTGCTTAATACGTTTTATCAGAACTGAGAGTGGCGGCGCCGCGGGCGACAGGCGCTGCCCGCACGACCAGTGCGGCTACGTGGCCACCACGGCGGCGCTGCTTATCCGGTATATTGATCTTTTGGACTACTACTTCAAGTATTTATTACACAGAACTAAATTTGGTTATGTTGCCGTACAAGACGGCGAAGAACTTTTATAGAAATATTAGCGAAATAAATCGAATACCTCTCAAATGCTTCAAATTCTCAGAGTGAGTCCAAGAGTCCAAGACGAGCAGCTACTTTAGCTTCATTTAAATGTTATTGTTACTTAAACGCATTGTGGCCTGTGTGGGCAGTCACCGGCGGTCCCACGGCGAGAGCATCAGGACGCACTCGTGCGCGCTGTGCCCGTTCAGCAGCGACCAGGCCAGCCACATGCGGCGCCACGCGCGCTGCCACGCCGGCCACAAGCCCTACGCCTGCCCGCACTGTGCTTTCCTCTGCGCCAGCCTGGTAAATGTTGTATTTGCTATTATCTGTACATAACATTTCTCCAGCCGCGTGTCCGCACCGTGTTGTATGTACGCTGTACCATGTTATATTATTAATACTTTTAGTTTCAGATAGTAGTTGTAGTTATTTTTATAATACGAATATTTACAGCGGCCAAGTGCGAGGTCCCGCGTGTTCGTGTGGTTCTTAATTTTGATTAGCAATGTCGATGTAATACAAATTTTTACAACCTCCAGGAAAATCTTCGCAAACACGTCCTCCGCAGCGGCCGACATGAGGGACTGTCTCTGTATAAATGTCCTCATTGCAAATATCAGACGAACATGGCAGCGGAGCTCCGAGCTCATTACGTGTCTGCACATCCACACAAATATGATGTGAAAACTGCACTCGAAGCTGTCAAGACACATTTGATGAAAACAACCTCAAGTCACGACGATGTTGGAAATTGATTTGACTTATTTTATCGCTGTTATTTTATTAAAATTCAATTAATAACAGTCAATATTCACAATTATTTATAATTACAACATTTTTTATAATATTACTTCTTAAATATTATCTTACTAACCATTATTTGAACATCTTAAACAACTGTTAGTAATACCGCCATCTATACTTTAGATTTTAAATCAACAGGCGGTTGAGCTAATGCATCAGTTAGTTAAGCCACGTACTTACGATAGATGGCGTTCTAACTTTCTGTGCAATTTTTTTTCAAATTCTAACATGTGAATCCAATGTATTTTATATCAATGCATTAAAAATTGTGGACTATGTTATTCATAACGCAAGTACTATTTTTTATTTAAAACAATTATTTTCACTAAAGAATATTTTAGTTTAATCATTTGTTATAATGGCAACTTCCGAATCCGAATGTCACATCAGCGAGGCGATCTCCAAAGCGAGGGAAAATTTTGATAGAAGTAATAGAGTAGTCGAGTAAAGCGCGTGTTTGGTGTTCCGCTTGCACATCTAAATACGAAAGATCGAATATTTGATTCATATGAGTTAAAAGTGTCGCTGTATACAAAGTGTATTAGCTGTGCAGTTACGTAATGTTATTTTTTACGTCATAAAGACAAACGATAAAATATCGGTCGTTTATTTTGCAGTGCAAAATTATATTTGATCCGAACCATGTTTGTTTACGTCCACGTGCTGTAAGAAGAAAATCGATTATATAGCCACAATGTCGTTGAAGGTAAATGATTATTAACTTTTTATTACAAATATTAAATTTTAATTTTATGTTCAATAAAGCTCCTGCGTAGTATAATGTGTTAAGTCCTTATAATTTTCTTTATATTGTCTTATTTTTCGCTCAAATTATTTTAAAATGTTGTATATGTATCCAAAAAATATGTGAAAAATAGAAGTGTATGAATAAAGAGCATATTATTCATAATATTTATGTATTTTTAGTTATGATTGAGAGTTAATTGATAGAGGTGGACTTAGCACATTACATTGTCCTGCGGTTTATAACATGAGCTATCAATATGATGTTCATTGCAATGTTTGAGGTTCTGGGAGCATCGTTTTTGGTGTAATGTTTATTCAAATAATAAACTATGTAAAAGTACAGAATGGTTTGATTCTGCACTTTAATCATGTCCTTATTTTTAATATGCTTGGATTCATGTCAATAAGTGATTGATTGAGCAACTTACTATAATGTGAGAGAGACGGTACCTAGGTAAAAATTTAAAATAAATGACAAATTCACAAAGTAGAGTAGTTCAATGATGTCTATGAGTTGTGTGCATGCTAGTTTCATTACATGCTGCTTGTCTGTGGTGCCGGGAGTTGACAAGCGCTGGCAGCACAAGCCACAGCAGGCAACACTCACGTTATAGAATAATAAAGATGAAAGTGTGCACTGATCAAACGGTACAGTCATTACTAATGCAATTCTAGAATACTTATTACAACTTTTTTTTATAATAAAACTATATCTTGTTAAAGGAAAGATTTTTCATCATAACATCTGTAATGCTTTATACATGAGCTTTTTCCACAGTAAATAAACTACAAAAAAGTATGCAAATGTTGTTCCAGTTTTTGCCACAACCAAGGAACGGACCGCATCCATTGTTCGACAAATGCGGCTTCACGCGAATGTTCGTATATATTTATATGGGGAATAATTTAGCGATGAAATTCGCAGACAGCGCTCATTTGTCACCTGAGCTATTTGCGTTGCGGCGAGGGTTGGCGGAGGTTGCCGTATTTAGCCGGGACCCGGGCGCGGCGACCACCGGTTTGCGACCAGTCTGCCCGCCCCCGCCGCCCCACGCCCGCCCCTCGCCCGCCGCACCAGTCACTGAACCCCTGATCATCTGGGATAGTCCATTTATGTCAATGCCTTTTACGTCTCATTGGAATTCTTAACATTCTAGACTCTTAGCTCGTAGATTCCCGCACATTCCTAGAGCTTTCATTACAATCAATTATCTTGTTAAAGCTTCGATACGATTAGCTACGTGACCAATAGAACGAATCTCCTCTTACCATTTAAAAACAGATAATGTCGATACAATGTGCTCGCCCATTCCGTTATAACGGGACGAGATGACGCGTCTGCTAGCATGCTCTGCGCTGTGTACCTCAGCAGAACCAATGACACATGTAAATCATTGTACTTTAAGCTGTATGAACTATATAAACATGACGTATGAACCGACGAGACTTTGTTGTCGTATTAATTAGCGATCACAAGATGTTTTACCTAAACATGTATTTTCGCACAGTTAAAACAATGTAACATACAATAACAAGTCTGGAAAACAAGTAGGACGTAGTCACCGCACAGTCTGCTCATTCGAAAAATATAGCGGACCTGTTAAGAGTAAAATAAGTAAAGCATTTATCCTCCTCGGCTTCCCGCCGCGTCTGGTCCTCGGCTTCCCGCCGCGTCTGGTCCTCGGCTGCCCGCCGCGTCTGGCCCTCGGCTGCCCGCCGCGTCTGGTCCTCGGCTGCCCGCCGCGTCTGGCCCTCGGCTGCCCGCCGCGTCTGGTCCT
>JAODUI010000027.1:9202161-9214740 GCA_027563995.1 Papilio gigon
GGTCTGCTCATTCGAAAACTATAGCGGCCCTGTTAAGAGTAAAATAAGTGAAGCATTTATCCTCCTCGGCTGCCCGCCGCGTCTGGTCCTCGGCTTCCCGCCGCGTCTGGTCCTCGGCTGCCCGCCGCGTCTGGTCCTCGGCGGGCACAGTTAAGTTACGATGGAGCTGCGCGGCCGCATCAGTCTACCAGATTGTTGCGAAGCTATTATACTAACATAACCAAGTTCTACTAGTTGGTAGCTTCATTTTGATCAATTACGCCTGTTCAAGTTTCATAGACAAGAATGCACAATGTACGAGGTGCACCGATGAGCGACATGAAACAGTTGTCCAAGACTACCTTCCCAGTAAGTGGCGGTGACGTCAGTGCCTGCCTAGTTTGACGTTTACTCTGATATTTGCGCGGCGTGTCTGACAGCTGCGCACATTACAGCAAGGGTGACGATGTACATGGATCGGGTGTGGGTTAACGATCAAAGAATGAAAGTTTGGGAGCCAAAGGGATATGCTTAAAAGTTATCGCTGGTCTGGAATAACGTTTTGTCAAAAATTAAGATATTTTTCTTGACCTTAAGATTCGTTGTGTGTCGCTGGACCACCGACTACTACGAGCTCACGCGGTGCCGCGCCGCGCCTGTTGCCGCACTAGGAGCGACATCGCTCTGCCGGGCCGACCTAACTCACGTGGACACTCATGTGATACAACATTAAATTATGAATTGTGAATAATTATATTAGCAGTTACTTCGTTTATGAGTTGGATTCATTTAATGTGGAATCAAGAAACACTTGTAACAAAATTGCGGACATAAAACCAACCCGACCGTTACTGGCCGCTCGCGTTGGTATACTTCTGTATGCGGGCATTAATATTAAAATCGTGACATGAAAACAGCGACAGTATACATAATGTAAATAAGGCGCTTGTCTACGTATATAAAACTTAACTCACGTTATGTGTTCAAGGATTGTTGTGTCGCGGCTCTGCAGGTACATCCCTAACTATTATATAATCATAAATAACGACATGTAGTTCTAATACTATTCAATATTTAGCACAAAGATTATTCATATTACCCCACGACACTGCGGAGTAGAGATCACGATGTAAACTCGTGCAAGCGTGTACAAACGCCGCGGTGTGATCGAACGATTACACGATTGCTAAATGGGGTGTGTACAAGCCTTGGAACTGAATGTTGTAGGTTGATGTCTTGTTCATATGACACAAAACTAAAGCATCACAAAGATCCGCTTATAGTTATTAATCGTAGAAAATTCAAGAAACAGAACATTTAATCGATGCTTCAATATTTGTAAAGTACCAAAGACCAAAGCAATATTGATATATAAGATTACGTAAAAAAGCAATGCTTAAGGGAAATAATCCCATATACAAGGTAAATTGGTTCAATATGAGGTCCGGCGTCAGTCGGCAGCGCGGCTCACAGTAGAACCTGTCATTAGAGCCTATTACGCCATCGTTGAGACATAGACCTCAGCTTCGCGCCTATTGTTTCATATGGTATCAACATAAAGCAATATGTTATTGTCCTCAACGTTTTTCCAATAATGTATCGGTCACTGGTTGTCGAAATCTATTCCTAACTATAGATATATAGACAGATAAACTTGACCTAATTCAGTAGCGGCCGCAGCCTGCGGGAATATGACCTGCGCGCTCGTGCGGTTTGCAGCCGACACCTCAAATAATGTCAAGTTATTGATATCAATTATTCACGATCACTAACTAGTCGCTTTTCTTTTTTCGCCCTTACGCACGTATTTCTAGCACCATTACAATGATTCACTAGACTATTGCTCGTGGCTTAAGACAATACAATAACACCGAAGTGTGTACTGTTGGCGCTTAAAGCACTGTATTAGTGTATTCATGACCGGCTTATGAACAAAACAACTCCACGCAAATTTAAATAAGATTTTACTATATATAGACTGTAACTTAGAAATACAAACTCTAAGATATGACGTTCACTCAGATCTGCAAAACGAGTTTGTACTTCAATGGCTTCTATTGAAATAAAATCTATGCGAGTGCATACGCGTACACAATTTCTGTGTGTAGTGGCGCGGCCGCGTGACGTCATCCCAGTTCCTTCTGATTATTGTACATTTAGTGGCAATGCCGCAGCCCACTTGCCAATTGAGGCCTTCGGGCACTTGACGAGACCGAATCGAGTAATGACTAGGCTTATGTAAGACGTGGCGCTGGAACTACACACTTTATTTTGCTAACCTAATAATCTATACTCTTGGCACCTATACTATGTAATAATCAGTGCCCTAATTGTGATTAGCATGCCTTGTATAGACGAAGTATAAAGTAAGATATGAACATTTATGTGTATTTGGTTTCAAGTTAAAATTCTTAAAGCGAGTGCCGGACGCCCCGTGGTTATGATAAAACACAAGGTTTTCCTTTTAATCGTGTTTCTAGTAATTTCCTTGCGTCTCGAGCGCTGTCGTGACGGCACATGCTAAGCAGCTGCCCCACTGTCGGTGTCGGCCGACCCCAAACACCAAGTACCAAGTGCCAAGGTCTTCCTATAAGGAAATGTGTAATAACATTTCCTTTTAACAATGTTTATTCCGATAATACTTTGTACCATTCGCAAAACACTATGTTTCCACGTTTAAATTTCGTTACAAGGCGATGTTTGTTGTTAACTTATACACGCCCCTGACCGTCACAAAAACATTTCTTGGCATCGTGCTCGTGTTTATTTTTGGCAGTTTTTCTATTAAATTCTCCAATATTGCGCGAGCCCACTGCACGGCGCCAGTCCCACTAATATATTATGTTGCTATTATTATAAATGGGAAAGTTTGTACGTTTGTTAGAAGGACATCATGACGGCCTAAACGGTTTCGTGGACTTGGATAAAATTTGGTACAGAATGTAAGAAAACTTATTTTTTCTACTACTTAATATATTTGTAAACAGCCTTCTGAGAATAAATTTGTTTTTTAATCAATGTTCAGTGAAGTGCTTGGAGACAGCGCTTGAAGTCGACGTTACTAACAGTTTCTTAGTTCTCACGCGTGTTGAGTAGACAAGTTGAAGGACACGACTTGTGCATTAGCTACACTGCACTTTATTGCATCACTAAGCTGCAGCTCCGCTGGCCCGCCTGCTCTGTGAGTATCGCAACATTCTCTGAAAGCCCGCCGTCTGTGTCTACTATCGATTGCCGGGAACAACGTTTCAACATAAAACCTCCCGCACGCGCCGGCGGCCTTTAATAAATTATATTCTTCAGTCTGCCTACCGCCTTCCGCCTGCCGCGTGTGTGAATATGGTTATTGATTAAATGGAACCTTTTGAATAGTACAGTTGCTATGCAAATTTCATGCATAGGATATTGTAATGTCTAGTTTTGGACGCCGCAGTGCAGAGCCTTTTTCAATACTAAAAGATTCCTTAAATATCATCAACTTCCCTGCATTTTGATCGTTCTTTCGCTAACATATTGATTGTTATTTGTTAAGAATTTTTGATATAAAACTCCCACGGTCATTAAATAGTGCTCGTGCTCAGGTAGGCGGTCAGTGAGGTATCGCTTGCGGTCGCTCTTGTCATCGGATACTTTCGCGGTGTGCAAGGTCAATGCTATACTGCGACTCAAACTGGTTGATAAGATTTGTTTGTAGTTCAACGACTCGTCAAATGTTAGCGCCGTGCATTGCGAGCCGTACAAACCTGTCGAATTGTCTGACAAGTGTCGCAACAGACGTGACCGCTCTTCAAGCTTTCTAAACAACGCCTTTGCTAGTGACATAATTACTGATTCCAATATGTTAAGGTAGCGTCGAGATCATACTTGCATGTCACGTGTCATAAATATAGAAATGACGAAACAAAATACTTGTGCTAGGCGCGCCCGACAAGCACGGCATCAGCAAGTTCGATAATGTACAATAAGAGTAATAATAAATGTGAAGATTGTATATTTGGTGTATGACATTGTGCTAGTATGTAGTAGTAATAGTCATATGTAATAATTATTTGTTTACCTAATGTCCGCTTCTATTTTCATGTTCTCAATGAAGAATTCCTTTCTCGCTTGGCCACCAGACCATAAATTATAATTGCCTCGAAGACCTTGGCACTAGTTCAAAAACAAACGAGAGTGCGTCGGTCGAAATATCGTGTGAGTGTTTGCTAACCCGCAGGCTGCTTGTGTTTATTGCGGAAATTGAATGCATAAGTTTTGCCTTTACCCCATCGCATGTCGACACTCTTAACGCGATGGATAGACCAACAATAAACTTTCAGTATATTACTTATTTAGCTTAATGTTAAAAACTAACTGAAAGCCAGGATCAGGTTAGAATGGTAGGAAATAGACTAAATGTTGTCTAGACATTGGCTGCGTCGGGATTGTGGGTGCAGCGGGTCTCAAGGCCGACCCGCTTCCGCCTCTTTCTTTGCAACCACCGGTCACAGCTGACGTCAGCCGCCTTTCAAACCGAGCACGTCGTCTCCGCTCGTCATTAGCATCTTGTTGTTCAGTGGACAGGTTTGAATTTATACAACAAATTATCACGTTGTAACTACTCTGAAGGTTCGATTTTTTGTCATCCGAATACCAAAGAGGTTTGTGTAATTACAAAATGTTGAACTATGAGATTTGTAGAACATCGTAATCACATCATGGGAGGGGAACGTGATTGCTCTACGGCCAATGACGCAATGCCGCTGCTCCCAAATGAATTGCACACTGCACTGATTGCTGTTTGCCTAGATTGATAATAAGTGGGGCTTGGGCGATACAGTGACCATTATAAACATATTTTAGGACAAAATTGTGAAAATAATTTTTCACTATTTAACAGAAACGACACCGCCTGTATTTTAACGATTTAAGCACGTGTTGACACAAAGACATTGTTTATAGTGTTGTCTACATATTTATACACTGTACACGTCTCTCGTGTGTGTGCGCCTCTCTACACAATGGCGTCTCGTCCCCAGTGTTTACCGCGCGCTGTTTTTCACATATTTATCTGTAATTACTACAAAGCGTTATTCATTTCGTCAACTCGATACCTAATTGCTGTTTCTACGCAATCTATCAAAAAGTCACGAACGACCTTGAGGCCCGATACTAAACCACACTTGTTTAATAGTGCATTGCTTGTCGCATGTCATCTTTTTTGACGTCCAAACCTTACTTCCTCGTCGCGCTTTCTTTCTTGACACACGCGCGCACAATTGCACATTAATGCAGCTATTAACTGACCGCGAGCGCCGCCCGGGCGTTCGTTCACACAACACATTTTACTGTTCGCATCACATTTTTTATTGTATTCCGCGTTTTCATTTAGGAAATCAATTGTAATCTATCAATGCGATTTCGTAACGCAGCGAAGTCGCCGTCCCATCAATCGTACTATTTAAGACAAGTTAAAGCTTAATTACAAGTTACATAAACTCGTCGCCTCGCAAACGTAATTATCTATATCGACACCTACGTATCAACAGACCAGACATTGACCGCAAATTAACAGTTATGCAAAAGCCGCCGAAACCCGATCGGCGCCGGCGCTCCGAGATGATTCTCGCGTGTTTGACATTTCGGAACACGAAGTAAAATAAGGCCTCGTACGGACCAATTATCGTGTGACCAGTGATCGGATATCGAACCCATTATCCATTACACGTTAGACGCTTCAAAATAATTTCTATGATATGATGTATGTTGTGTTTGTGCTCTTCATTTTAACGTGAAGTTCTGGAATATTCAAAATGAGACCTTTCGAAGGAGAGGAGAACATGTCCTTTCAATTCCGTGTGTCACGATATGAACATAAGAATACAAACAGGTCCGCTTCTTATGTTTATATCTCTGATACTCTGACTTTGGTTTAAATCTCTAAGACTGGTGACTTTAGAAAATGGGTTTGCAATCGCCTTACATCGGCACTGGCCTGCATCAGTTCAATGCCGCATTAAAAACATATTATTTGTAATAATGTTAACATTATACTAAAACAACCAATGATTTCAGCGTAAAATACCTTTCGTGTATTTTGCATGGGATTTAATCATATAGCTACCTTTTGTTAATGCAACAATCGGGCAGCGCGGCAGTGTGATTGCAGCGGAGGCGTAGGAAGTGCGCCAGTACGATAGGTCGGTCGCCAGGTTGGCGGTTATGCAATGACTGCATTCTGTCAGCTGGCCTGCATTGTGGCGGATGAACAAAAAGCGAGGGCAAGGCGCGGGCGAGCGCTCGTTGACCCCGGCCCACGTAAACAATCATTAAGCTCTATCCGTGCCGCACTCTACACTGCGAGGTGAGGGGAAGTTAGTTCGCTCGTTATGATGACTTTTTAACCTTTACGTCTAATTAATGAATGCAAACGTAAACGTAAAAGATGAACAATTTGTGTGATTACTTATCCAAATTGAATCACTTACAGTTTGTAAATTCAACAGTGTAATAACCTTTACGTGGTGGCAGTCAGTCAACAACACATCGCAGACATAAAGTGTACTGCAAACAATGTTACTTGCGCATGATTCACTTTGCTTCACGCAAACGCCAGTACCTACTTAGTGCCTCTTTACTATAAACTCAAACAGCACAGCCTAGTTATTTCCTTGTTGCTTGAAATTGTATCATCAGTATTTAGATTTTGCAGACATGTTGCTCGTTTTTGAAACGGAAAAATCGAATGTGGAGACGGCTAGTTGACAGAGGATTTAGTAATGCATCATTTTTCCGATGTATGTCAGAAGCCGGAACGCCAACAGTGTCGCAACTTGAAGTGACGTCGCACACCGGGTCGCAACTCATTACGGAATTCGCTTCCTCTGCGGCGTGCGCCTGCCTCGTCGCATCGAATTATATCTGTTTACACCGCATTTATCTTTTAAAGAAGACAGCTGATTAAGAACTAACTAGGGCTCATCTAAATTATTTGTTTCCATGTCTTATCTAAGAATTAAAAATAACACGAAGATACTCTGAGATGCAACATTTCGACCATTTTTTTTATCGGCCGTCAACGACCTCTGTAAGGAAAACTAAAATTCAAAAGAGGTCATCAGGTAAACATTTTGTACACTTCAAAGCGTGTCTTTAGTAGATCTTTTCCGGGCGGAATTCATGCTGAAAAGTAAACATTTTTCTTTGAAATACCGAGCTCAGTTGGCCGAGCTCAGATCTTTTGAGCGGCTCCCAAGATGGCGCATTCTCCCGCGCTTTCTCGCGATGCGTCCACTCGACACAAGCGTTTGCTTTCTACTGTTGATCGAAGATATTATAAGCATATTAGCACGCAACATCGCGTTGATGTCATCGGCCAGAGAAAGTCCTCGTTTGCCGACAACGACGATCCTTGTAGGTCACATGTCGTGTCCTGTTGCGTTAGTCGTTTGGGGACGAATGTTAACGATTCGACAGTTTCACAGAGTCGTCAACGAGGCTAACAATGTTTTTGTACTAATAGACATAAAAATATTACAACAAAGTTAAGGATCCAGTTGTTAAGATGACTATTTAATGAACGACTACCGATTAAAGCTTTCCGCATTCACACAATGCAAGTTTCTAAAAAAAACGGGTCACGTTCTCATTCTATATTGTCCCCTTTTATTCCTCTTAAAAGTACTTTGAATTCTTTTGCCTTTTGTCTTTTATAGCTGACGATTTACTCCAAAGAATGGACTTCAATAAATAAAAAATGGTTTTATAAAATCCAATCGTTACACTCTACACAGAGAACCATCCGCCGCGTGATGTATCGTGACACTTGTGTCGCAACACAACAATCTGCTAGTAACATCTCTATTGCTTTCACTTGTGATTGTTCACGTGCACACATTTTTATGGTTTATTTATCTTTACACTCGGCAAGCGCAGATATGGTTAGTTACAAAGAAACCCAAGGAATAGCTGAAACGAAAAGCTCGGATATTTTAGACGTTCGAGCAGGCGGCGGCGGGCGGCGGCGGGCGGCAGCGGGCGGCGCGGCTATAAATGAAGACGTGCTAATGACCATACAAAAAACACAAGCTTGTGTTGAACACATTCGACACGCTTGGCGCTCAATGCAGTAATGCACCATCAGCCGCAGAAACAACACGAAAGCTGAGTTACATGCGGCAGAGCCGTGTGTAGCGACCAATCTTCACGGTTTATAAATACCATTAAAACAAGTATAACGTTCGCGAGTTGAGACTTGTTTGGTATTACATCGCGTGACGTTTGTCCTACATATTTTAAGGTCATTGATTAGTTCGGTGTTAACGGCGGGGACCTTAGATTTGATTCCGCTTTAATGTGAAAGAAGTTTAAGTCACCTCAACATCCGCTTCATTCAGCTGCTGCATTTATAAAATCAAGTTAATAAATTCGTCCGGTGTCAGTCCGCGCATGTAAAGTGGTTTGGCTCAGTTGATTGGCGATGCCATGGGAAAAGGTTGCGTGCGCCGGTCGCTATTCACGCCAGGTTTCAACCTACATGCCCAGGTTTTTTTTAGTGCAACGGCTATTTTTAACCCAGCAGCAATTTTTATATTTAACGATATATTTGTTCTGTTGTTATCAAGTCGACGAATTTGTACATTGAGGGCAGAGTAAAGAGTGGTGACCTCAGTTCGTCTGGTTGATGCGGCAGAAATAGAGAGTTGTTTATGTCTGTCGGTCACGACGTCTCGGACAAAAAACACTCGCGCCTCCATCACTACGACTTGTCCGGAATTCGGCTTCGAACCTACTTACTTTCTCTAAGGTTGTCAATTGTCACAACACCAACAACCATTTGTTTTTAAACACGGTTGAATTAAAAAAAAAGTAATTTTGTATATAACATCAAGAAATGTAATATTTGAATATAATTAGAAACTTTGTATTTTAAAATTTTGTGATTGTGGTAACAATTTTAACTCGATACTTGCCAACTTCAATCAACGACCGCGTTGTCAGCGATTCTGAACTATACTCTTTTACAACGGTGTATATAATTCCATAATAAACATCCGGTGGTGAGTGGCAGCCCTGTGGCGCGGCCTGCCACTGTACTGTTTATGCTGTGTCATTGCGCAACAGCGTCCGCTCGCGTTCTTCGTTTTCTGAATCGACTACAATGGTTGTTCTAAAAGTTAGAAATGTTATTTAAGTGCTGGGTTAATTACCAAAAACATGACTTATAACCTTTTTAAAATTCTTAACATGTCCCGGCGGTTCCAGCGGCGAACATACTAAAAACCCGTTAAGTAACCACTACTACTGTACGTAAACTTTCAATCATTTTATATTTTAAAAAACTTTTGTCTTTCTAAAATCGAAATATCCGAAGAACAAAAAATCTATTTCAATCCAGTTCCGCAACGGCCTTGAGAGCTGAGCAACTTTGTTTTTGTCGAAATCTGCGACTGACAGATTGATTTAAACACTGTAAGATAGTAATGTTCCGACTCTTCTAGTTAGTTCCGGGTACATTTTTGTTTCACTTTCCTTTGCTTTGTTTCTGTAACAAATATTACATAATTTTGTGTCATCAAATGATTGTGTACTATTTTAGTCGCTACTTTAACTACGGTTCGCGGACGATGTAAGTTGTGTTCGCGTGTCGTCTGTGATGGATGACATTGTTCGCAGTGGAGCTAGACTAGCTGCGTGCCTGCTGGCAAAACCTTCCGTCGTCCATCATGCCACCGCTCCACCGCACCGCCGCACCGCCGCACTAATTATGATGACACCTGATGTAACACGAGTAACGACTTTTTGCTACTCTCTTTTTGTTCGGTTTCCTTATCACCGACCAAAGCGCTTCTATTGTATCGTAGATTTATTTTTGTACTTAATGTTGAAGGTTACATCTGAAAGATGTCTTGACCTCGGTTTTTACTTCGTAAAAAAATAAATTTTGTTGAATAAAAGTTCGTTATTGATCATTTGACATGTAAGACATTAGTAAGATTATATTATTTATAAACATCCCTTTTTTACGTCCTCAGCTATTGAGATTGCATATGCACGTATGCATTCTGAAGGTACTTCCTCACAGTGCACTTTGCACAATGCATTAGCGCGTCGTGCCGCGTCAATAGGCACTCAACTACGCACTTTTGTTTCAATGACTTGATTGAAAGGGGTTCGAACGAGGGGAGGTATTAGGTACTTATGTAAGTAATATACGGAAAAGGTAAATGCAGAATTATTCAAATCCGATGATATTTCTGATGTAACGATATTTCTAAGGTATTTTTGTACATTAAAGAAACTAGTCTATGCGCATTCTGTACTCTGCCAGCCACAGATCGCCTCATGAACAACTGGTCAGTGAAAGTGAGTTTGGCTAATGAAGAATCAGTAAGTTATTGTCTAACAACTAACAACATCAAACCCGGCAAAAATAACTAATGTCTGTGAGTAACAATATCACACTTTCATATGAAATGTCCCCGACGTGAACAAACACAAATCGTGGCTCACAAATTATCTAAGGGCGCGGAAACCCGCGCAAATCAATAAGGCGGCAGGGAACTCCGCCGCCGACACTGAAGCGATACCATCCACCCGCGTACATCACAATTTTGTACACTGAAGTTATTTAGTGTTAATACAAAGTTATGTGTATTTGGTTATAGTGAAGCGATGTAATACGCTATATTACCCACCTTTATTATGTCAATTTTGTGATTTTACTACATCAGAATTGTTACGTAACTTTAACGTGTTGAAATTGTCTGTATGGTACTGAAAGCCAAAGATCGTAGTGACATTAAGGTTTCATTATAACTTACATACGAAAAATGTTGTCATGATAAATAGTGTAACAAAACTTCTTGACAAATTCAACTTTCGGAGTTCCTGAAACTGAACTATTCTCGCTCTATATTTACGCTAAAGATAAATCATTTAAATACAATCGAAAAAAGCTTGTACACGCCGGCAGCGGCTCGCGGGACGTTGACGCGCTCAATACCATTAAAATGTAAAGTTATGTCTGTCGCAGAAACCCAACATTGCACATTCCTCCTTTTGTCTTTCGACATGTTTGCGAGAATGGTAAAACGCTAAAGTCGCAAAAATCGAAAAGAAATAAATACAACAAATATAGTATATACTTGGTGCTCTACTGTTGAACAATTACAAGAATAGCAAAAAGTATTCTCTCTTACCCTTCATTATATCTCAATATATGACCTTCAATATTTTTAAATTTAAGAAAAAACCAGCTAAAGCTAGTCCGCGTGTGGTGGGAACTGAGCGGCGGCCGGTCCCGCAGTTCGTTTGTGCACTATCGCACGGCCGACCTTCAACTCGCGGACCACGCAGCGCTATTGCATTTAACTTAGATAATGTAACAATGAACTACACTCATATACAAGTAACGAAGTACTCTTGATGTCGTCTTAGTGGACGCACTTGTGCAAAGCTCATACCTAAAGAAAGATATCCTATTACCGAAATGTTGACGTCATAACATATAGTGTCGCTTTCTTAATGAGAAACAGACATGAAATTATGTGTTTGTACAAGTTTATGGAAAACGGAAACTGACAGATGGTGATGTCTTAACTTCTTTGTATCATGAAAGATGTATCGCTTATAAATATTCAGTAAAGTGCACTCTTATCTCCTTCAGCTCTCCCATGGAGTGTCATTCGCAGTGCTAACGAGAGCTGTGCGCTTGAGCGACGTCGCAGTTTGGCGCCGCTCCAGATGGATCACTTCTCTCACGACCTGATTACACACAAGAGGTTACTGACCATACAAACATTTTAGGTCGCGCCGGCGCTTGTTTTGATCGCGCTCCTTCTCTATTTAATTATTGTAACGTGGAAGTGAAAGTCAAGAAGATTATTCCGACGAAAATACAATACTTATATAAGCTTTTGACTTGAATCAATTTATCGAGTTCTGTGTTCAATATTATTTACGCGCCATAATGAGTATGCTCGGCGCCTGCGCACCGTCCTACTTGTATAAATAACTCTGAATATATTTGCGACTTAATGTCATAGTATAGCATTTAGCTGAGATATTTTGGGAACGGTTACAACGCGTAGTGACGCATTCCACCACCCCTCCCGACTTTAACAACTCTCCATTTGAAGCAATGTTCCCCTAATGTATAAAAACTCATATTCAAACATGGCACTAGGTTCAAAGAGAGCTGTTGTCTTGCGTTGCAATGATTGATTCTCCGAGCACACGCCGGTGACTAATCGGCATTTGCATGTTTTTTTAAAACCTCTGAAAGTGGGCGTCAATTCACTTTTGATATTCAATTAACAAAGGTCAAACTAGAAAATTTCATCATAGTGTTGATCACCAATGATTGTCCGGTCCACATAAAGAGAAACAAGCTACGAGTGCTTACGCCTTATAAGAATTTAAACATTAATGAGTCATTAAACTATTAAAACTTTCGTGAGACATTTCACTATGCTGCTTATAAAACGGTTTAACTCACGTGTACATCGGTTTAGGTACCGACTAGTTTCGAGCCCATCGGGGGTTCATCTTCAGGGTGAGTGGGATTGGTCAGTGAGCGACGGGCCGTGAACGCGCTTAAGTACCAATCCCACTCACCCT
>JAODUI010000027.1:9221669-9238255 GCA_027563995.1 Papilio gigon
CAACGCGGCTGGCCTCACGCCGCTGCAGGCCGCGCGCCGCGCCGGACGCCGCGACGTCGCCGACTACCTGCAGCGTCTCGCCGCCGCCTGAAGCCCCGCCGCCGCCGCCGCCGCCGCCGCCCGCTGTTCCTATACAACTTGTACGCGGCACACGGCACAGCTACACTAATGCTATTTTGTAACTTGAGCTTGAACCTTGACTTGTGACTAATGAGTGAAAGGTGTCACTGTAGAGATCGGAGATGTGTGCCGGCGCGACTGAACGTGATCATATTTTTAAAAAGTGTAAATAAAAGTGTGATTGAAAAATAAGAAGCAAGTACAGAAGTAAGTGATGCCGAAAGACAACCTTGAACCTCACTTCCCGCGGCGCGGCATCTCTACATCTGCATGCAAAGATTTCGTCTTATGTTTACCCCAAATGATATTTAAAATTAACGCCGCCTAGTAGTTGTTTTTGGAACTATATTACAAACTAATACAAATGTTTTTACACGAGACTGTACGTATGGCAATCGGAAGAAAACGAACTTACAGTACAAACAAGTTTGTGAACATATCTCACTAATAAAGTTTTAAATATCAAACAAAAACAATATATATCTGACAATACTGTACAACTCACAACATCTTCGTGAACAGAGTGCGCGCCGCCCCAGCCGCAGCTGCCCGCCCCAACACTGCTGGCAGATTACTATTTTATATGGAATATGTACAACTAAGTGTTATTTTACTACAGCCTGCGCCCCTCCCCACCCCTTCCCCTCCCCGCCCTGCATGCCATGTTCTACATATGAAAATAAAAACATTTAGTTCAACTGATCTCATGATACCTTGACTGCGCGTGCAGTACGTAGACATCAGTTGTGCATCGGTTCCTAGATATTAATTGTTTTAAGGTTGGTTGTATAATATTAAGTCATAATATGTAGAATAATTTATTTTATATTTAAAATGAAATATTTGTACACGAGTCGCTGGAGACTCGGTTCCTTGTTGTATTCTGAATACATTATAACATCTTAACCTATGTACATTGTTATAATAAAATTAAAATATTTGCAACATGGATTTATCCCAGATATGAGGGTCAGCTGCAAGTCGGCTGCTGCTTCAACATGCCGGAGTCTCCCTGTACAAGCAACAACACAGTCATGTGCTGTGTGGCTGCAACGCATATGTCAGCTTGTTGAATATTTATTTCTGTTACTTAAATATAATTGTTTTACAAACTCATTGTACTCTTATTCAAGCTCAGTCCTCTCTCAGAGTGATGCTGTACCCTGTGCTTTTACTGGACATATAAAAAGTGTTCTTTGTGGCTCGTCACTGCTGTGGAGCGAAGATTGTAAGACTCTATGTGTCAAGTACGATTTTATGATCATTGCAAAGTTGAGTAGAACTGCATCCGGCGACCACTGACAAGATAGTTTACTCCCACATGTCTGTCACTGTGCGTCGGTCTGCAAGGCGAGCCGAGCGGCGTGGGCCAGGCGGCAGGCGGCGGGGCGCGCGCCGGGCGCCTCCTGCGTGCAGCTGCAGAACAGCGCTAGGGGCTGCTCGTAGCGCACGGGGCAGACGCCGCCCGGCACCACTGGCCGGGTACCTGCACAAGAGCATTGTCAAAACATTACATGCTGCTTTTCTTTAGCTCAATAAATGTTCTAGATGGCTTTTTTAGTCTTGACTCTACAATCTGTAATTTTATCTTCAAATAAGTTGTAAGTAGAAAAATGTAAACAGAAAACAAGAAGACAACTTTATTTTGACTTACTGGAAATGTTAACATGTAAGTATGTGGACCGCACCTACCGTATCTTTCAGTGAAATGATCCAGCATTGAATCATCCTGCAAGCTGTCCTCACTCTCGTCAAAGGTGTCGTCCATCTGAGAGTGAGGAGGCATGAGCGCCAGCATCTCCCAGAACACCAGCCCCAACGGCCACACATCTGTGGCACTGCTGATTGTGCCCCCATGGATTACCTCGGGGGCACTCCATGCTTCAGTGCCTACATTGAACCATAAAAGTTAAAACTGCATATTTATCACTACCACAAAACCTTGCCGAGGTACTTTTACATTTATGTTGTTCATTCTCACTGTTCTTACAATTTCGTTTAAAAATGCTTACCAAAGTATATAGGGTATTTCTTTTTCTGCTTGTCTAGCACACCATTCTCATCAAGTGGAAGTGTCACACCAAAGTCACATAGCTTGCAAATTACAAAATCTCCATTTACTAATATGTTGTATGACTTCATGTCCCCGTGCAATATCTGCATCTTTGTGTGCAGATAGTCTAGTGCACTGCCAATGTCGGCCGCTACCTGGAATTTATTGTAAGGTTTAAATAAAAACAGTTCTAATTGGATTTAGTCACGTTTCAGGTGATTTCCTACCTTTAAAATTTTTGTAGGGGCAAAAGGTTCGCAGTCATTTTCAACTTTCTTCTCAATCATATCTCCGAGTGAGAGATCACACGCCTCCATTCCTAAGTACAGAATCTTGGTTTTCCCAAAAGCTCTAAAGCCAACGATATTGGGATGAGACATGCGCTGTAAAAGTTCCGCCTCTGTTTGCAACCTTTCCGTGTACACTTTGTTTGGTTTAACTCGTTTGTTTAGCATTTTTAAAGCCCAAGGAGAGCGTATTTGACCCGCTTTAGGAGATCTGAGGAGTTGCATAACAGATACACCTGGAAAGGGACATGGATAAACATTGAAGACATTATTCGTACAATATCTTTGTTCTAAAATTCAACTTTTTACCTGTTCCGTATCCCAGACGATTTAAAAACGGTGAAGGAGGAATTGATATTTTGTCACATCCTTCAACAGTTTTATTTGATTTTACTTTAACTGGTGTTTGAAATTCAGCCATGGTAATATAACAAACAAAATTATGCAAAATAACAAGCGTATATCTTTAATCCCAAATAGATTCCGAGTCCGACAACTCGTTAAAATTATTTAAACTTTTGAAACTTCAACTGACTCTGTCTCAAAGAGTATTTGATAAAAGAATTGGCGTAAGTTTGATATTAAATATTTGTGATGGCAACTCTATAAATTATCTTCATAAATTAAAAAAAAAACTCTACAGATAATTCAAAATTAAATCTATTTCATGTAAATCTTTAATTTGTTAGAATGTAAAAAATTTTTTAAACAAAAGTATGGGTGCTTCAAAGTTACTGCCATAACATTCAAGTAAAATGTTGCCCACCATACAACGTTAGCGAACAAATTAATCTCCACAGCTCTATCATCATGGGAAGCAATAGACACGACATAACATATTTGTTAAATTTGATTAATAACTATCAAGCATTAATGTTGGCTTTAAAACGATGTTTGTTTGCCTGTTATTATGTACCAGCGCGGAACATTATTTGTCACTAGTCTCCGTCTTAGTAAATTTAAATTCGCATAAGGTACTCGACAGTATCGTTGAATTGATTTGGAAATAATGCTTAATGAAATATAATATTAATGTTTATTTAGCGTGACTAAATACAAGGTGATGAGCTAAAAATTATGTTGATCTAAGTACGTTCGTGTGGAAAGTGGGTCTACGCAACAACAAAACAGGCAAGTTAAATTCATGAATATGTAACGTATGTGTACGAGGTGTTGCCCGCGACTTCGTCTGTACATGTTGTACGTACTTTAACAAAAACCTAACCTAACTAACCTAACCTAACTTTTGTACATTTTGTATCTCTTTAAATTTGACATCTGATCTGTTTTGTCTCCACGGTACTGTCTGTATTGCTCTGTCAGGTCTTTCATGTCGTGAACTTTATTCCCGTTCGTAGTTTGCAAGTTGATTTGCTTTGACGTTTGGATAAAAAGGTAGCTTCTTTGTCCTTGCGACAATCTATCTGTTGTTCGATAGTCACCACATAAAGAGTGGCACCTGACGGGTCTACAACTTCTTCTGTTCATCATTTATGGATTCGATATCGTATCGGAAAGAGGATGGTAATAATCAACGCTAAAATGATTGTGATAAATTCATTTTTAATAAGTACACAGCACGCAGGTCGCCGTCGTACGAATGGTGAGAGTTGCAGGGAGCAGGCGGCGGCTGGTCTGCGGCCTGTGGGTAGAACGCTTCCGAAGGTCGAATGCGAGATTGCCGAGGATCACCGACTGCGGTACTGGCGTCTGTCGGCGGCAGGTGGCGGCAGCGGCCAGCGCTGGCGGGCAGTGATCGAGAGGCGACCGCGGCGCGCGCGTGTCAGTGTCCGGCCATGCGGCGCCCGTGATGCACGCCCACACGCTCGCCAACATGTCCCCGCGCTGCAGAGCCAGGTATGCGAACAATTAGTGCGGAAAGCGGCGGCCGATGTCGTCCTGGTATTAAACATTCAATTAGACATTGCGATATCATTGCATCTGCATCGGAAGTCGGTTGCCGCGCTTTTTAGAAGTGATAAGAATAGATTTGAGTATTTTTTAAATCGACGCAAAGACGACGAGCAAACACCCTCGACGTTTTCTAAAACGGAAAGTTTGAAAATTTCTAAAATCTGATTTATTTTTATTAGTCGTCTTGTATTATGTTTTAGATTAGCGCCGGACATTTTATTGGCTGATTTAAATAATTATGTGGCATGTAACTAAGCGCACGTGGGGGAAAGTCGGTTAGCGCATTAATTTTTCGTCGATTTATGCACACGCCGTTTGCAAAATTCTCGAAACAAATTGGAACAATACGAAAATGCAAGAAATTTCCGCTTGGTCGATGTGCTCGGTGCAGCGCATTAACATAGTGTTACATAGCGTTAGCCATCGCGGCGACCTGCGCGCCCTGCTCGCGTCCGTCCCTGCGCCCGCGGCACAGGGCCCAGGTTCAAGATCGATTCAAATATTAACATTGATGGACACAACTGAGGTGCGACAATTGTACTCAAAAATTCGGCGGGACTGCACTGGCAGCAAGTTGTCTGTGGACAATTTCCAGGAACTATAACTGTGTAAAGGTCGTGTCAGTATCGTATAAAGCGCGGCGCGGTCCCGGCGAGCCACTGAAGGCGCGGTTTCAGGTCCAACGCAGGGGCGCCGGCGCGCGTACGCAAAGGTCAACTGCAAGTGTTTCGGTACGAAGCGGCTGCCGAATGTTTATTTTTGAAACAATAATCCATATCTCAAATTGTGTCGGAAAACGATTATTCTATTATTTGTGTTTGCTCGAATACGGGAAGGCGAGTAAATATAATAAGAAGATGTTAGTACATAACGACAAACGTTGCTCACCGCTTCTCCGCGTGAAGGATTTGAGTTCGCTAGAATTAATGTAAATGCTTCGTCACGGTAGACTAAAAGAATAGCCTAAGTTAGTCCAGTATAGTTCAAGGCCGTTCCCTTCGAAATTGGTTCAAACCTTTCGGAGATTATGTGGGACTATCACGGCTTTGCATACTACATTAAAAATACGGAATATGATTTTTTAATGATACTGAGACACTGCAACTGCAGCACACCGCGCCCGCTGCATCATGAGTCGGTGGACAACTGGTGCCTCTGAAGCGACGAAAACATTTTGTATAAAGGAAAATTGGTGTACGTAATATTAAATCGCCAATAGTCTAAGGGTTAATATATGCCTAATATAAAAGCACTACCGAGCTAGCGGTCGTGGGTTCGAATCCCGCCATTGTACTATTGTCGTGAACCATGTCCTAACACAAGCTTTTTCAAGCTTACCAGGAATGGTCACAAGAAATATCAATGAATTAACGAAAATGTACTAATGTTTTATCACAATATCTAAATTATAAAGGTATAAGTTTAGCGAACTTAAGAGTTTGTTAAACTGCTAACTATCAAAAAATGTTAAAACATTCCATTATTAGGGCACAAACCTTTTTTTTATATTTGTTGTACAAAAAAACATTGTTCCCTAACGATATAATAATTTATGTGATTGTGCACATGATCGTATTTACTAGGTACGAAGTGAAGCGTTCACAACACCTGCATTAAACAAACGAATGGAAAAACTGCTTTTTTTTGGCGCACTAAGAAACATCAGAGTGAAACTGTCGACACCGACTTTTGTAAGCAGCAAACGAAATCGAAGCGGTCCCTGCCGCGCTGCCGGCGACACGCCGCTACCCAACGGTCGCGCTAATCACATCACGGAACGCACGAGGTAGAACTGCGTAGATTCCTTCCAAATGTTTTAAACATCTTTGATACTTCATCCTAAATGATTGCCCAATAAAAATTGTTTTCAAACAGCGCCTCGCACGCCGCGGCTGCGACTGCTTTAAATTATTTTGACTAAAGCAAAGTGCAAGTTTTCAAAACGCCTCGCGCTGCGACATAGCAACATCTATTGTGACACGCGGCGACGCGGCGACAAAGAACTCCCCCTGCGCCGGCTCTCCCGTAACAGCTGCTGTGGATTCTACTCCACAAATAAGACAGTATGCATTTTATCTGTTTTTTCTTCATCTCAAACTTCAGTCGGTTGCAGCGAGATATGCTTGTATGGAGGGTAAGCGGTCAATGAATGTTACGTTGACCCTCCTTGCTGCCTTGCCTTATTTTAACATAAAAATGGTCGTCATGACTACAAACTTTTTAATCTATTTGGTCGTGAGAATGATTTGTTATTCAACATTCGGAAACGCATCCGAGCGGCGACCGGGCGCTGCGCGGCCGCCTGATGAGGAAACGAAACTAACTAATTTAGGGAAATACTTATGATGTAATCGTTGTTCATTTTGATTAAAAGGTTAATAATCTCTTAAAATTAATTTATGCACCTCCGTTTCTTTTACATACTTCAGTATGCAAATATTTTATATGTATATAGAAACGGTCGGGAGCCGCGAACCTTCATGCAGGGTTGTCAACAATATTCTCTGTTCATTAACTCGTTGCCACATGGTCCTCCCAAAGGTCTTACATTTGAACACGTTCATATATCTATGTTACTCTATTAATTTTAAAATACGTAATACGTACTTCATGCAGGCTATAAACAATTGATATTTTGTTGATTTTGTAACAAGAGTGCACCTGTCCGCCGTACTGGCACACCGGCGCAAGTTGCGCAATGTGGTGCAGTCGCTCGCGGTAATCCACCGCTCGTTGCGGCGAAAACGAATCGGCACATCCATAGCTTTTACAATTGTTGCGAACAACTCGCAGTTGGCCAACATGCGCATTACTTCTCCAAGTTAAATAAATAGTATTGTATATATATCATATGTAATAACCGACAGTGCTCAGAGTTGTTACCGGCTCAGTTCGCGTGATCGGCGCCGCGGAGCAAAGTTCCGTTGCACTCATGTATCTAAAGCGATTCGAATTTCCACAAATAAATGTAACATTTGGTAGAAAGTTCATTGTAGCAGCGAAACACTTTGCATTCCGGCCTTGAAATAACACTAATTGCATACAACGTTTTACTAAAAGTTAAAATTCCACGTGTATCCATTCTCGAATTCGTCGAGACACTCTGGTCGAATTTTCGAGACGTATTCTTCTATCGCTGCTGCTCCTGCGCAGTTTATAACTTACCGTATCACTTTCCGCTTCTTTCGCGTCCGACATTGAAATAGCCAGTAGACGACAGCCTGAAGAATTGTAGTCCGATGACGCAACGCTCACCGCTACTGTAAATAAGTATCATCGCGAGCGGCGACGTGCGCCGTGTAAACAAAAGACACGCTCGATAGTAACGTGGTACGCAATGCGGACAGTACGTAATCTTGTGTTGTACTGTCGTCGCTCAAACACGTACCCAGCGAGGGCCCGAGCCTGACCTTCGTTAAGGGATGTCTTAGACCTTAGTCGATTTTTAATTAGAGAAGTGCAGATGCAGCGCCTGGGGCGTTGTACGTGCATGGGACATGTTGCACGTGTCCGTGTAGCCTGAGTAACTAGATCATCTGACAGGCGGCCGTGCACGTGGCTTGGGAGACGACGTCACTTAAGGACGGGATGAATAATAGGTAGTCAGTCGTGGGTACGCCGAGCACAGTCAACCAAGCTAATGTTTTTAAGAACAGAGGATATTCTACATGATTATAATGTGGAATTCCGTCGCTTTGCAATGTCTCCCATGCCTTTTGTTATTATTCTTGTGTTTAATTTATTTAAAGTATTTCCACTTTCCATTCATATGGCTATAATAATTATAGTTTTCCACGGGACCTAAGTTGTTGTGGCACCATACGTCACGTTGTTATCACCGCCGCTGTCGCGGTGGCAGCGCTGCGCTGAAGGACAATATTTTTAAAAACTTCGGCCCGAGTTCAGTGCTGCTCGAGGTCGTGATTAAACTAATTAAATAAATGATATCTGCACTAAAAAAATCAAGTTAATTTGCATCATCCTTGTATCAAAAGTAAATGGATAAGCGGTTGTTAATTTGAAACGGACATATCCTTAATATTATAGTGTAAATGACACGCTTCCTTTAGTTTGCTAACTTTATACTCCCGTACTATTAATTTAATAAGTGAAACTTTAGCAAAATAAATGCATTTCATGATTGTACGTGTGCTTGCGCGGCGTGCGTGCGTGCGTGCGTACGCGCGCGGCCAGCGGCGCACACCGCACGTGTTATGTAAACACGTGGGGTACAATGCGAGCTGGCAGAGAGACGCGTTGCTGCGCTGGTGCCGGGGGCATGTTTAATAATATCCTATCGTTATTCTGCGACTGCACTTCTGCGCGCCTTTAGGCCTCGGCGGCTTTTTATTTAAACTGCTGCAAAAGGAATTGAACAGAATCCACACTGCCGGTTCCCCGGTGTAGGTACAACAAATAAACATTGCACTTACTGATCGCGCCCGGCCTGGTACATTGGCAACAATAGTAACTCAAACTTAGTTATTGGTAAGGTGTTGAAAAATCATACGGTAGTTATTTTAGCTATACGACGCCGCAGAGGTAAACACCGCGAGCAGCGCCGTGCGTGCGGCGCCTTCGCATTTAAATTTATATTAATTCTAGGATCTACAATCTACACTTTTGAGGAAAATGAAGTAAGCTACATTCGTATTCTATTACATTTCATTATTTCAGATCTTTCGTGCTGAGCGTCGTGGTGTTCCTAGCTGTTACTTGGACAGAGGTGACCGCGTTCGCCATCAGGAGCCCGTTAAACACGACGAGGACGCCCGCGCCAGACCTCGCCGTTGATGAGAGTGCGCAGCTCGAGGTCAGGCATGACTTCAATAGTACTAATAACTTAAATACAAATATTTCTAATAAAAGCAACGAGGTTCCCGCCTCCATTAGCTATCCATCCAACAGTGGCTATAATCCGTCGGCGATAGTTATCGAAATGGCTGCCACCACACGGCAGGCGCCCGACGTCGTCGCAGAATTACTAATGAATAACACGACTACAAAAAATAACATTTCTGAAAGAAGCGTCGTAAAAGAAAACACCACAGTACGTTTACAGAACAATGTTGCAACCAAAACGCCTCTCGTGTCCGGAGTGCTCCCTGTAACAGAATACTACACGACTCCTACCGACCCCGAGTTCACCGCAGCGGCACCGCAGCCGGCGGCGAACTCCATGTCCCTGCCTGCTGAAAGTATACATGTGAGAGCAATTAATGACACTCTTGACGAATTGAGTACTGCACCAAACGACACAGCGCAACAGATCGCTGCACTGGACCAGCTCGCAACTATATCTTTGCAGAGTATAAACACCTTAGCTGACAAAAACATCTCTGAGCTACCCCGAGTGAACAGCGGCGATTACTTTGATGGCGCTGCTAATTCGACTTCACGAAGAAAATACACGGTTATAGATAGGATTACAAAAACTACAAAGAAGAAATCTGAAAATAAAGCAGAGTCTCTGGTGATTCTGACTTCGGCTACTTCCGATGAGGTGTTGGCGAGGGTTGCGACGGAGTACCCGTCGGCGACGACACCGGGGCCGCGGCTGGTCGTCGTGCCGGCGACTACCAGCGATCCCGATATATTTGTAACGCAAGAAATAGAAAATATAACAGATACCTTCGAAGTTTCAATACAAAAACCTAAGTTTGAATGGGTGGCATCGAAACGAGCTGGATTTTTAAATTATTCATCGAAATCTAAACAAAACGAGTCGACGATTGAAAATATTACAACTGAGACTGCGTACAGGGGCCACACGACACTAGCACTAGGAAATAGCTTCGACGCGGTCACTGGCCGCGCCGGCGCCGGCGCCGGTGCCGGGGGGTCCGAGTCGCAGAGTTATTTAGTAAGTATCTGAATGTTGTCAGCCTACCCTTTAAACAAAGATTATTTACATGTGAGTCACTAAAGAATATTTACGTTTGTGTTTCATACTTGCAGGACGAAGACGCCATCAAGGAAGAGATGCTTCAAGAAACGTCGCTTCAAAATAATGAGGAGCTGACTCAACAAACTCGCGAGGGACGGGTGAATAATACTAATACCACATTTTCTTTTCTGGAACAACTCGGTTTTTTTACATCGACACAAGATTTGGAAGGTACCTTACAAACCAACACCGAGGAAATCATTAATACCAAGCCTTCTCAAGATAGAGGTAAAAGCACCGTCGTGTATACGGTGTACACGGTGAGCCCGAACTACAAGCCCATGAAGAAACTTGAAATTCAACCGCCGAAACTATTTGTTAGAGATCCCGATGACAACAGCTGGAGAAATGAGAGCATTAGTTCGCTAGGCATAGTGTTCAAACCTAAGAATTCTTCGAAACCTTTCACTCAAGTCTTGAAAAATAAGACAGAGACCGAATGGAGTTCCTTACTGAGTAGAGATAGTAAGAGTGACGCTCCCGACCTGAGAGAACGATTGGAGAAAATAGCTCAGAAACGCAAGACCAAAAAGAAGAAGACAGATTTCTTCGGCAACGTAATTTACAGCGACTACGAGGAGTCCAACAGCTCCGAGGAAGTGACCAACACCCGTAACTCCGACCTCGCTCACACGTTGCAGAGCACTTTGGAAGACACGACCGTTCCGAGTGTACTTGCGGAAACTCAGAAGGAGTTCTCTACGTCGACCTTGACCGCGATACCGAGCACGTCGCCGACCGCGGCGAACACGACTGTGGCGGTCTTGGGCGGTGCTAACGACTCAAAAACGAATATCAATTCTACTGCGACCAAAACGCCACTAAAAGTTTCTAGCAAAGTTCATAATATAACAAAAGAGATACTGTCCAGAAATGGAAAATATAATTCTACCGCCGCCGAGGAACAGAAATATTTTAATGTTTTTGATTACTATGATATTTCAAATGAGGACGAATCGGAGTATTTACAGCTAGCAAAATTAGAATTAAAAAAATTCGCCATTCCCTCACATGTGACGCAGAAACCCTTTGCGACGACTCCCCATTTACCGTATAGATTAACCAAACCGGAGACTCTCTCCGTGCCCGAAAGAATGCCGACGATACAGTACTTCCCCCCGCGGATCAGTACACAGCGCACGAAACCCAACAGGTTCGATCATGAATTTGAAACAAAAATTAAATCACATACAAAAATATCATCCCCGAAAGAAGTGACGTCTTTTACGCTCAAGAACGCGCCGGACACCCCGTTGGGTAAATACAGTTCGAGGTACCAAGAGGAGCAACACAATGTGCATCCCACGCACGTCACTACCGTAGCACCAGTCGCGACACCGCATACGTACCACGCCGACGACTACACGAAACCTCTGCCGCCCACCGCCGCGCCCGGCCCGCCTACACAGCACAGGGCCAACGACCACACGGAACACTTCCATCGAGCGTCCTACGTGATGAAGAACTACAAAGATTTCATAGAGCAGGCCGCCAAGGACTACGACTACGAGAGAGACGCGGGCTTCATGACGTACACGCCGCCGCCGCCGCCGGCGCCCGGCAGAGGCGTCACCATCAGCGATCTCCTCGCCCAGGAGAGAGACCGGCCGAACACGAACTTAAACGAAGACTACGATGCGAAGTTCCGCAAGGACGTCATGCAGAGGTTCGTGGATAACTTCAACCACAACGACGCGCGGTACCGCGGCCACTTCCCGCTGCTGTACAACAACACGGTGATGCACGCGAACGTGGCGGGCGGCAGCGAAGCGGCGGCGAGGTCGCGCGCCTTCCTCAAGGGCCTGTACAGCCCCGTAAAGGCGCGGGCGGGACACGGGCGCCGCGAGCCCTACGACCCCGCCTGCGACCACGTCACGGTGGAGCTCTCGCCCGCCTACGAGCTGCATTACTACGTGCCCGAGCAGGAGGAGAGGGAGGAGATCGAGTCCAAGCCGCTCAGTTAGCCTCGCGCTCTGCGTCTCATCTTGCGTACAGTCTGCCCTTTCCCGCGACGCTAACAACGCCTGGTCGTGCGTACCAAGCGCCAATATTATTAATACAGTTTCCATAAAGCAATACTTTAACATTGATATCTTAGAAAATAAAAAATAAAAATAAAATTTGATTGTTACTTTTAACTTTTGGATGATGTAAAGTATTTTACGAATGTGACTGAACGGCAATTGTCGACTGCGTGCGGCCGCGTGCCACCGGGTGCGTGCGGTGCGTGGTTTGGACATTTTTAACATAGATCCAAACAGGAGAGCAGGCAGGCAATTGTTTGGTGTGTTCTGTTCTCACTGTACGCACGGAGGGCGCTGCAGTGCCCGCCAAGGAGAGATGTCCGACCAGTGTGTCAGCTTATCGTGTCACAAAATAACAGTACTCTTATTTTATAATATTGACAGATGCGCGGCGACAGCCAACGATGTTATTTTGTAATCTGCGCTGTGTTATGCAAACAACGCGTTCATATCTTAAAATTATTTTTGTATTTAGAAATAACTTTCATATGACATACATATTATATTCTCATTTTGTTTCTTTTTCTTCAGTCTTTTTATACAATTAATCGTTTATTTTGTATTAAGACGGCTCTTATTATTGTCAACAAGTTGGCTGGACGCTGACGCGCGGTCGACTTCTCGTTGTTCACTTTCATACAAGTACTGAATGGAGTAGCTTAATGTTTAGACAAAATACTGGCAGACCCGCAGTTGTTTTGTAAATGTAGAACGAAGATAGTTGTTACACATTGATGTAATTTATAATCAGTACCACCGCCCGCTGCCGTAGTTTAGATAGTAGTGTAAGTAAAACAAGATGAGTGAACACACGTGGTGCCTGTGCTTGGTTCTCGCGCAACGCTACCAGAGTGCGCAACATACGTTACTCGGATATTCTATTTGTTGCGAATGTTACTTCTCTTGTAGTGTTACGCAACTGATCGAACAACGAAACGATTGTTTTAAATGAAATCGATATAGATGGCGCCACATGTTATGATAGATAGAGGAAACAATGTTCTACTTCAGGTGAATCTCACACTTGTACTGTTATTGTTGTATTGAAGAGTGATTTGTAAATGTGATTTATTTATGACGCTGAGAAGTGTGAGGCGAGTCGTCGGCCGGCGGCCGTCGCCTGGCTGAACTACAGCCCGTTGCGTTACGACGCACGACACCTCGCGCGCCGCCGCCAATATGTTCTTACAAATAAACTAAAATAAACAAAATATGTTGGTTTCTTTTCTCACCTTGTGACAGCGAAGATTGCTGGAGTATCGCAACGATGAATTCATTCCTGTCGAGAAGTAACAGCGGTCTTATTTACTACGTGTAGTCTACTGAGAGCGTTCGCAGCGGCCGAGGCTGGCGTTGTTCGCCGACTGCTACGCGCTGCAGGGCGGCGGCCCCGGCGAGTGCTCGCCGCGGCCCCCCTAACATTCAACGTAATATTTAGTTGTTCGGAGAACTGGGTCAAATAAAACTAACCTTGCTTTTTAAAATACCATTTTATTGACATTTTCATTTAAGAATAGTATGCAAACTTCACTCGGTCGACCGTTTGAAACGTGACGCGACATTTGAGCATAGTTACAAGGGCCGGGGCCGGGGCCGGGGGCGGCGCGCGGCCCGCCCGGCCGCCGGGAACATACGTTCAGTGGAAATGCAGCTCTGGACCAATAAATAATTATGTTCTAATCTCAATTATCATATAAACTCAAATAAACAAAAAATGTATTTTTCCTTCATAAATGAACACATTCTTCTTTGGATTATACAAAAACAATAATTCAGAACGTCGATTATATACAATGTGTGTCCCTGCGTGTGTGCATTCGACGTGTCACAGTACCGGGATGGTCGCAACAATCGAGTATATGATAAACAAACCGAGGAATCTCTGATTATTGTGATGCGGCTAAACGACGGAACAAGATATACATCAATTGTGAATCATAAAGGTGCGGGCAGAGATGTCGCGCTTCACTCCTCGCTGGGAGGTGCAGCGAGCCGAGCGACCGCCGCGAGCTGCCCGCCTGCGCCTACGCTGAGCGGCGCGCTATGCTGCCGCGAGCGACCGCCGCTGGACGCGCGCCGACAGGGCGCTACTACATTATGAGGTGTCAATAGTTCAATCTTTTGGCCCAGTTCTAGAATTTATGAATTATTACATTGGAGCTGGACAATATATTAAAATAACTACTAAACGATTCATTTAAACATAATGACCCAATAAGAAAACGTTAATGCAACCCGGTGCATCGGCAGCGGGCGCGGGCAGCTGCGGCGCTCGGTCGCGACTCGCCGCGGTGAGCAATGAGATAAATAATAATAAAGCAACGCACGTACAATGATAAACTCCCCGCGGCCAGTACACGGACGTTATTATAATAATAGTATATATATTTTATACTAAAAGCGATTATTTACAAAGGGCATGTCACTTTACTAGCTACAAACCTGCCTTCCTCGGGCGCTGGCGGCCCGCCCGCCACAATCAATTCCTTGAAGCGCTTCCATCATTACCTTCTAATTTACCTAATGTTAAAAGAGCGCACAAGTCGCGTCAAGGCCGCGGAGGCCGCGGGCGGGCCGCGACAGCGTCTTCCTCAAAATGTCAAGCCGCGCTCCGCACAAGTTGGGTTACTGTGTCATTATCTAACGATGAGTTATTATACATGGGACGCGACTCCCGGCGGCGCGCGGCCCGACTTACTTACCGTACCTTACTCGTTACATTAGCCAGTCTTTCGTTTACACTACTCTAAATACAGCACTTCTACCCCCCCCCACCACTCCCCCTCGCGGCTGCACCGGTCACTCCACATTGGAGTCGCTGGCCGTCGCACGGTGCGATAATTTACCAGTAACTTCTATAGGATACAAGCAATTTATAACATGGATAACCCTTGATCATATTAAATAGTCGCACGGCGCAGGTGCGCAGTGACGCAGTGCGCGTACGACAGCGCCCTCCGCAGCATCGCCGCCGCGCTGCCGCAGACTAAGATGAAGCCATGCACTTGGCGGGTAATTAATATAATGACTACGGATGATATAAACAAAGTAAAACTAACATAAGACAAGTGGTCGAGAACTAGCAAACCTCGGCGTGATGGGTGCGCACGCGCACGCAACAAAGACAAACCATGTGTCGTGTTGTCACCGATGGCACAAACCGTGGCGTGCGCTACATCAAAGGAACCCTACTAAGGCCGGCGCCGCCCGCAGCCGCGGCGGCGCACGCCCCTCGCCTCCCTAGCACCGTCGTACTGTTGCGTACAAACGTAACACATATGTAGAGGAGAATCGAGTCTGGTTTTTCTGTTAATGTTCATGTTAACGTAAATGCATAAGTTTTTGTTCTGTACCCCGCTTTCAAATATCCTTACATGCGATTGACTACGCGGTGTGCGCCGCGGGCGGGCCGGGCGGGGCGGGTCCGTTCCAAAAAACGATAAAAACGAATACAAAGGGTAACAAATATTTTTAACATTAAATTTCATCACAAGAAAAGCTGTTGGGGATGTTAAATACATTAGACCGACGAACATGCCATGCGCAGTGCAGGCGCCGCCCGCCGCGCCTGTCCGCAGACAACAAACCCTAACTGTATAATGTTAGCAAGCAACAATTTCAAGACGAGCGCATTACAAATGTCAACCTTATCTTTATAGTGAGTATATTCAGTTTTCCGTATACTTACATAACCATATCCATAAAGCTTTAAGAAGAAGCCTCACTATACATACACTAATTAATGTAAAGGTTACTATTCAATATTTTTAAATATCCCTCTGTCTTACACGTTCACACACATTCCGAACTAAGGCATTCTCGACGTCAGAATTACCGCTACGACCACTCCCGCCTCGTTACGTCTACGCTATTAAATATTTACTCTTACGTTGCGGCGTCTACACCGCGCCCGCGTCCGCGCCCGCGCCCGCTCCGCCGCGCTGCCAGCGGGCGCGGGCGCGCCGGCGGTACTTTACAAGATTCTCAGTCGACTAGCACATACTTGTGGCTTGCAGCGCGCCGCAGCGACGCGGTCGCCTCGGCGCGACTGCCACACGATTCATTTCAATGATACACCACGTAAAAAAAATAAAACATGTAAAAATGACCGCATCTAGTATCCGTGTCGCGGATGTCGTGAGCTTGAAGGGAGTAAAGAAACAGTGAAGTGAAACAGAGAGGCTTCCAGTAAAATTACCGCCAAAATTGGTCCAGCCGTTTCGAAAATGAACCGAAACAAT
>JAODUI010000027.1:9241629-9273469 GCA_027563995.1 Papilio gigon
CTTATTATCGTTTAAAACCGGAGCACATTGATAATGGGCAGGTAACGCAAGAGGTTTGTAATATTTCTTCAATTAAGACATACCCAAATTCTAAATTAGATTCCGTGAGTTAGTCTTTGGTCTAACTACCGCGCTCACTGTTATCAAATGAGCAACTCGTCGGCTGAGCATTATACAATAATATACGTATAGTATATCTGCAGCAATTACTTTTGTTTTCTGGTTCATTCCGACTAGAAAAAAATATTAGACCGTAACCACTGACCCAATAAACACAAATCTAGTTATTCGTATTTACATTCTGTAACACTATTTAATGTTATTTTTGCAATGTTCCGTGAAATGACAGCGTCGTAGACCAGAATCTTTTAAAAACCTGAAACACCGTCAAAAGTAACTTTGACTGATCCAGTTAAGCATTGTGACAATTGAGATTTTAAATTCGGTGTTAATCAATCCCTGGAACATTAATAATGATCACTTCATGTTTTAACATCGTCGGAACACGGAACCATTCAAGTAGCCATAATTTTGGTAGTGTGGACGTCCTGGCGGGCGTGGACGTGACAGTGATAACGCGCAATTCCCAATTTAATTATGTTAATTGATGGAGTAGTTATCGCGCGCCCCCGCGCCGCCGCGCCCTCGCTGCGCCGCGCCGCCGCACCGCTGATTAAAACGATGTCGGTGATTGCACCCCAATGGTTTTTTTGAAAGGGTACTTCCCATATTTTAATGTAACATTTTATGAGTGTAGCCATAAACGGTACACCTGGAGATGCAGTCGTGTCATTCGCGATTAGTAGAGTAAAGACTACGTTGTGGTCACTGCCTAGTTGCAGGTGGTTGGTAAATGGCGTTCTTGGTGGTGGACGTGGTGTGCTTCAGCACGTCAGAGTCCGCCGTATCTGAATAGTATCGCGTGGCAAAGATTAGATAATCTCAGAGATATCAAGTTATCTGCGGTTTTATGTAATGTACCTTGATAACGCCAATTTTAACTACACGTCTGTACACTACATAATTACAATTAGCATAGCTGGCCTGAGAATACATTTGCGTAATTGCGGATAATATGATTCAAATTGAACGCAATTATGTTTGTAGTTTCTATTCGTCGCGGCAGATCGTTCCTGGAGGGTCGACACCATGTAATGCGGTTTGGGAAACCCCCCTCCCCGCTGATGTCGCCTTGGTTTATACAGACCAAACCTCTCGGCCCCTACGGGACCCGCGGACCCGGCGGTCGGGGCGCCGAGATTACGCTCAAGCCGCAGGAGGCCTTTATCAGGTCACGCTCTGCAAAACAGATCACTACCTCGGTAGTCATCTCCTGCTTGCGTCAAGTCCAGTGTCCACGACCAACGCAAATGAGTGGCGCCCTAAGGCCAAACGCCGGCCTTGTCTGCGACCCCACAGGTGGACCCGATGAAGGGCTGAGACCGAGCTAGGATAAATTGAACAATAACTTTGGCAGTTATTAAGAAAAAAACTTACCAGTGTTTTATGCATTTGTGAAGTGCAGGACATTGCTTGCTTAGAATATTATAACGAGATTATTTCCGGAAAGCCCTTAAAGAGCTTATAAATAACAGAGAACAAGGAAAAACAAAGAACTCAACCAAAGCCTTTCGAATCTAACCACAATGTTTCACGTTAAAAGTTTGAATATGTAAAAGCCTTGCGAATATCCAGTTTAAGGATTGTCAGGATAAAATGTATGCAGTGTACAAGGATAGTGATTACAGACCGGGAGGGTGGTGTTCAGGGCGAGTTCTCATGGCGGCACTGTTGCATGTTGTTAGTACGGCGTACTGTTGGAGTTCATAAATTCATTGGCGAAAACGAAATGTGAGATACACACTAACATGCTGGTCGAAGGCTGTAATTTCAACGCTGTTTATGTCAGAAAAGTTACTTAATCATTCCGAGTGAAAGTTACAACTGTTTGATCTGCCGGTCGCGCATAGTTTTAGTGTGAAGTCGTACAGCGGTACAGCGCGGCCGCGGCATTGGCGGTGTACGCCGCCCGGTCTAATGCCGCTGCCGGCCGGCGGCGCTGTCGGCTTGTTGCGCAACCTTTGCAAGCAGCAAAGAGTTTTGTTTCGATTATGTCTGCTTACGTAAGGCGGAGCCGATCAAAGGTCAGCCGCTCGGGGTCAACGACTCCGCCACCTGACGACGACGCTACTGCAAACTGCTAATGCACTACAATTTATTTTTATGTTTGTATTGTGTCAAGATCTCAGAATTTGCCGAATCATGTCTACAATTTATTAAATGAAAATTTAACAAAACGTAAAACGGTGTGAAAGTTAATTTTATTCACTCGGTGGAAAATAAAATGTTCCCCATACAGTGCATCGACCTTATTAAAACTTGGATTTATTAAAGTGGCGTGGTTATGGTTAAGCTGTAGTTTGAATTAATTACACCTAACTGGCCAGACTGATAAGGCGGACAGGTTTCCAGCGAGGCACCAGGGCGATATATCAAGTGTTCTCAAAACACATTGTTAGTGTCACCGCTCGGCACAAGGGAGTTGGTCCGCCGCTCCCGCCGCCCGCCGCCCGCCTACAAGATAAATCACCACAGTCTATGCTTGTATCGACATTGTATTCCACGTGACCGAAAATGTATATTATAAATAAGGTAAATAGTTATTTCTAGATATAACTAGCGTCAGTTAAATGCACGATGACAGGCCTTAGAGCTACTGCACTTCTAGCACAGTGTTCAGATAGCAATGGCTCATAAAATGTTTTATCGTACTAAGTAATAGTTTAGTTGTGTGGACCCGCTCTAGCATGTGATTTACTCTAAAACATAAATTTGCGCTGCACGCTAAATCGTTGACTTTTGTAACACACTGCTGTTACAAATTAATTGAGCTATATACGGTAGGGTGGGCGGAAGTCTCTTTGAGATAAATTTATTTAAATCTGTTCTATTTTGTTTATCGGGCTCCCGCCGTTTCCTTGCTGCCCGCGCACTGACGGCGCACTCCACCGCACTGTACGGCAATCACGTACACAATAGCAAGGATACCGGTAAACGCGATGCGAAGACTGCGGCTTAGAGGCCGTGTGCTGTATGCTCAACGGTGCAACCTCCTGACGTCATTGAATCAACTAACTTGATAAAACGTCTTCCTTCGCAGTGCCGCTGCCGGTCGACGCTCGAAAAACAAAAGTACAAATGAGAACAACGAAACGTCTGTACAACAGCATGTCGTCGTTTGGCTCTCAAAGGACCGAGACAACAGTTGGGCGACCAACGCTTTGCGGAGGATCCGACCGCGCATCCCACAGGAAGAGAAAACATGTATAGTTATCCTGAAAACAACGAGCAAATATGTTGCAGAGTGGCGTTGTCCTAATGTGAGTTCAGAGATCGATTGTCATTTCACAGTAAGTTGGTTATCCGCTTCAGCCGGGGTGGGGTGCGGTGGGCCTGCCGCGGAATCATTAGTGCTCGCATATTGCTTGTCCAGCAATATTATTCTCTGTTGTCAAATGTAGCAGTGATAACGGGAAGCTGTTGCGATACGCCATAGTGCAATCTTAATAGTTGTAATAGGTGACTTTCGTCAACACTTCATGATTCTAAAATGTTTATCCCACCGATGCAGAATTAGTTATTGTATATGTAATAAAAATATAAATATGCAGAAGAGCTATAAATCCACAAGGTAAATTTCGTGTGGACAAGGAAAACTGGCAAGCGAAAGAGGTCAATGACGTTTTCCAGTATCAATTACGTGACGATAAAACAACGTAGTTTAAGGTCTGCTTGGCCGGGGAGTGCTCAGAGCAAATCAGGTACAAACAGTGAATAGTGAATAGCTACATACTTGGAACATTGAATGCAACGTGTAATTTGTGTGTATTGTGCGGTTTCTCGTCCAACGTAAGTCACCGGACATAGCTCTTAACCCTTCGAGAAGCAATGAGACTTTGAAAATGAAATGCTGGATAGAGTGTGGGGCACGCGGGTGACTACGGCCGGCTGACGAGGCCGCACTTAGCAGACAAAGAAAAAAAGGCATCCGCCACGCTCATTGTGTTCCTAACTTTGAATGGAATAGTTTAACAAAAAATGTGGGGTGCGGCTGACACGCTGTCACGTATCCCGGCGGTGTCCCGGAGCGCCCTCTCCCGCTCATTTGTCACTATCCAAACCGATAGGGGGCCAGAGGCACATTCAGTGCTCGCAAATATACCAGCCAGAAAAATATCGCCTCAAAGTTTTACATCATTTGATGTTTATTAAAGTTGTTAGAGCCTTCATCTACTACCCGTCATTGATATTTGAGACAAAAATCGGCAGTAGAGATTAAGATATTCATTAGTGTTGGCGATGGCTCGCTTCGTTCGGCTCGCTACCAGTGTGCGGAGCAGGCTGTAGGGGCGTCGGTATATAAATGCGACATTTTATGAGAACTGTTTATCTTTTACGTGATAAAATTATTACTCGTTCAAAAATTGTCCATAACCGAGAGTTAAATTTACTAACAAAATAAGCTTAGTTTTGTTCAATTTCGAAGCTTGTGCTGAAGGCTCAGCTTGTTGTCTTTGTTGAGTCTGTTATTTTCATTTCCGATACTCAGTGTGCCTCGACCATTTAGCCGCGCTGGACGTAAGGCACTGGTGCGCCAATAGGCTGTATTCTTTAAGGACGAGAGTTTAAAGTCGTCCAAAGGGCGCGCCGCACGGTAACGCAATCAGTTATTTTGATGAATCGAGTTAAGGGCGAGGCAATTTCAATATCCACAATGTTGAATGATCCCATTTAATGAAATGGTACACAAATGTTTACATTGTTATTTATAAAGTAAAATAACAACACTGAGGGCCACACTCTAGTTTCCGGGTATCATTTTTTTTAATTCTCTAATAATATTGCTGTAATAGAAAAACGTGACAAGATCATTTCATCTTACTTATATGTCATAGTCATAGTTCAGGTTAGCGATGTCTTCGTAAGAGTCGGAATAACAGAACTTTCCCGATGTCAGCATTCGTCTCGTGAGAAAACGGTTCAGTTAAGGTGTCGCTATAAAGTCACGTCGGAAATTGACAGCGAGGGCGAGCATATACTGACATCAGACAGAAATATAGCAATGCCTGTAATATTATGGAAGAGATCAATAAAACGCGACGGGTAAATACTCACTGGGGACGCTGGAGACGGCGGACGGCCGCCTGGGGCGACCGTCACAACATTCTGTAGGTCGGCGCGCTGCTGAAGGGCATTCCGATTTGGAAATTGAGCCTGGCCGTAGGCAACACCTCACTCATTCCAACACAGGCACAACTCGAGTCATCCGGTCCACTAACCTTTTACCGCTAAACCTACATTGACAGAGAACTTACTATAGTCAAAACAAAGTCAAAATGTCGATCATACAACAGTACAACATTGGTATTTATAAAAAAACTTACTCAACTCGTATTAGTTACAATTGTGATCATGTGTTGCTGTTGTTGTTTAAAGAATATTCCTATTCAAGTAACTTGTTCAGTTTGACAGGACGGAAACAAGTAGGTAGGCCATAAATAATTTAGACGGAGGCTTAAATGCATTTATCTTATTTATTAAGAAAATAAAGAGAAGAAATGTGGAAAGCGAAACATTTGCTGCAACCAGCCGTGTATCGACACTGGGCAATACAATAGTAGACGTAGCGACGATATCGCGCCCGGCGACTTGAACATAACGAATAGAACCTTCTTGGATAGAGAACAGAGGTATATACAGAGATATATAGAATACACGTGGTACATAGAATACTCAAAAAAAATTGTGTATGTATTGAGAAACATTTAGATGATTAGTTAGGAAATTCAATAGAACTTGGCACCAGTAGCGACAGGCGATCATTAGCGAATGCGCTCAGGCCACGGTCCTTCCAACGACGCTTGCGCCGGCGCCGCGCCGCGTCGCACCGCCGACCGCTCGTGACGTGGCGCCGCATCACAACGAATGGTTAACACGTATGTTTGCATAAATAAGAGCTTTTCTTCATTATTCATCATACAATTTTGATTAATATTTTATCATGGTTAAATTTCAATCGCTAACGTGTGGATTGCAAATATTTCTATCAAAAGTTAAATCCAAGATTAGAACGTTCATAATAGAAATTCCATTACGAAGATTTAGTGAGACGTGCGACACGTTGAGGGCGCAGACATTAACTCAATCGAGTGGATCTGTGACGTGTCACGCGTGTATAATGCGCGTGGATGAATCACCTAGCGCCGGTCGGCCGCGTGAATCACTGCGCCTTATTAAGATCTACGCAACCGCTGCAAGACATATTGAACCGCACGCCGACTGCGCAAGGCCCGGGATGGCCGGTACAGTTTCGTTCCAAAACGGTACCGGATAAAACTATAGGGAAATATAAGTTGTAATTAACGTTGCAAACACGAGTAGGTACATACATGTAAGCGTCACTAACTAATGTGGCTCCTAGTCATTTATAAAACCATATAAAAAGCTGCATATTATTTTACGGACGTAACGTCTGTCAATACCGCAGATAAGATTTGGCAAAATATAGTGACGGTATATTTGGCAGCCATCTTCTGGGTACTGCAGGCGTGTACGTACACAATTACACGTCAACCAGAACACTAACATACTAAAAATAAATACATATATATCCTTAATCTCATAAACAGAATTTTCTCCGGTTAGCAAAATAAACGTAAAATTCGTGCAGTCGTAGAGCGCCAAGCGAGACCGTTGCAAACATATGTACAGGCCAAAACCGAGTGCAGGGCGCATTAAGGTAACAAGAGTGCGCAGAGGTTTCCCGGTGCTTTCTCCCGCCTCCCTCCCACGCGGCAACTTATGGCAACTCGCGGCGATTTGCTGCAATTCCCTGCGACTGGCGGCGAGCGGCAAGTCAGATCGTTAAGCTGAGCGCTGAGAAATCGGAGCGTAATCAACGAGTCCCCGGCCTGCAAGCGCAGGCGGCGATTAGTGATAGCTTTATATGAAGAGCTCTAGCGACGACGCTACCTACAAAGTTTTGTAGAAAGCGAAGTAATTACATGTTTATTTTACCAATTACTGGAAAATTTGTGGACATTTACCTCTTTCACATGGAGTGGCGAACAATAAAACTTCATATTTATATTCGTATATTACATTAAAGCGACGATCTTATTCCCCGCGCTGCTGGAGCCCCGCGCTGCCTCCATCTTCTCTTCAGTTTAGATTAATCAATTCTTGGAATTCTCCAAAGGCGAAGACTTTCAAATTAAATACCGTTTAACAAGACGTAAATCATTTCTAAGTGGTGTGAACAGCTTAATGGGTCGCAGGGGCGAATCGGTTTGTTTCCGGTATCAAAACTAATTCGAATACCAGAAGAATAAGCTGCGTATACGCGCAGTGCAAGAGCGTTTTATTGCGCGGTTCATTTGAACGCCTTATATTTCTACGTCGTCTGCCTGGGGGCCAGTCGGCGCGGAGCACCCTTCGCCACTATTCGAACATGGACTTTCCACCTCTATGTACTATTTTAGTATCGATAAAACAGAAATAGAAGAATCACATTTATTAAACTAAAGTGAACAATTTCAGTTCCTTTAATGTTTTCAGCGCTAGTAGCGTAAATGTGATGAATTTGAATAGCTATATTTCACTACGCCTTGAGCACGTGACGTGCTGGGAGTCGTGCGGCACAAGGAATCTGTCAGATATTCAATATTGTTGGTTCTTTAAACTTGTACGGCGCGGCAATCGTACTATAGAAAAGTAAAAGTTTCCTTGGTGAAAACCCAACTATTAACGGTAAATTACAATTTATAGTCAGCAGACACAATAGCCGAGCTCGGACGACGGCGCGCCCATTCCGGGCCAATCCCCATGGTAATCCACGAATAAATAGGACAAGGCATAGTACACTGCCACTGCCTGTGTGCGGCTGTACGTGAGGGAGGCCATTACAGTATAGAGAATTGTACGGAAAAGTTTTAAGATTCTTATTGCGGTATTGTAACAAATGTTTGCAACACGGGCTGTCCGCTACAATGGATACAATAAACTATTTGTGCCCAGCTTCTTGTACACGACTTCATTTAAACGAATGTCGCTCGTACGAACAAAATACTATATGTATATTGTAAACATGTTGAAAATATTACCTATTGTTAAAGTTCGTGCTTTTGATATTTATCTTCAAAATAGGCGCCATCCGACATAAGAGGGGCGTATTTGCCAAAACTGTTTGGAACTTTGCCTGTATTCGTATATCCACGGCGAGGCGCAGGCGACAGGGTACAGCCCACGCGGCAGCTCGGTGTCGGTCGGCTGGGGATTTACAGCCTTGTCTGGTCGACTCGCTCTGTCGCCCGCCGCCCGCGCGCCCGCCACACTGCCGGGATGATCGAGGACGATTGGTACACGGCCGCTTATAAATCTTACACGTCTTATCTTGATTGCACTCCTTGGTGCAGTGAACGCCGCGAAATGTAGGACGAGTTACTGTCGTGTCTGTTATTATCATCATGGTGGCGGAGCTGCGTATTTCAAGCGGTATTAGCTTCATTGTTGCGAAGGCTAATGTGGAATAATAAGACAAATAAATTTAACAAAATTGCCCAATAATGCCGCAAGTCTGTTACGTTACAAGTAACATTTAAATAGATTATAACAACTTCTCCGCTTCCGAAAAGCTCGTTGTGGTAATATAGTTGTGAACGTGTCTTTCATTGGGAGGTTTAAGGTGAGCTGCATAGGTGAATAGTTTATGTGCCTGCGCGGTGACTTAGGGGTGGGAGAAGGGGGGGGAGACAGTGGAATGCGAGTGGAGCAGACCCGGCGACCGGTCACGGACCACCGGCCGCACTCAATGCCTTTTGCACTTGCTTTGCATTCGAGAAAAAACAACAAATTGCAATCGCCTTGGATTCAACTACGCGCAAATTTATCAGGTTTCTCTAATAATAAATGAAATGGTAAAATCCTGTGGCATGGTACTCGTGTGCCGGCTCGTCAGGTCTCAACGGCGGACATTGGTAGTTGGCGCAATTTTACAAATTAAATCGAAAAATTCTTTGCGTTAAGGAAAAAAGAAAAATGTTAATATTCTGAGGGATGTGCCTACTTATGGACTATTTACAATGCTAATGTTCCGATGTTCCAATTTCTTTTTTTTTAAATAGAAACTATTGTATACTTTTGGCAATAAATTTACTTCAATAATTTATCGACATTGTTTCGAATTAGCCAACAGCGGTTTACAAAGTGACTGCAATGTAGTTTGTTTGCAAACTGTTGCGTGCTCACCGCGAGCCGGCGAAACATCTTATAGTGATGTCTGTACACAAAAACTTAACTTCGATTTGTCACGAACAGAGAAAGATGCGACATGCTCTCAGTGTTGTTATGAATAGCTAGCAATGTACCAAAAGCTTCTGATTCGATTAAAATTGATCCGATACTCGTCTATGAAAAGTCAGTTCTCTACAGCCTGTTTTGGTTACTTGTTTTTTTTATGTATTTCATTTCTTACGTCCTTTGCGCTAGCCCTAGTGCGATTCGGTGGCGCCGTGGTCTCGAGTCGGCATCGTATCGTTCACGTCACGTAACTGGCCCGATCTCGGAGCAATGCACTCGCGGCGTGCGGCACTGACTCAGCCGCCTTTCTCCGTCTGCCGCGCGTCTGGCCTCGGGAACGCAATCGGTTATGCTGATGCCCATACCAAGTTTTAACATTTTCTGCCCACTCCACTTAACGCTATGTTTGGTGATGCGTATTTAAATGTAGAACGAAGGATTTTTTAACCTAATTATGTACACTGCAGCGGTTTACTGCGGTGTAGTGAATGCATCACGAATAACTGCGACATCTAGTTTGTATACATAGCATAATATATAGAGAAAACCTAATGTAGCGAGCCGCGCACGGCGGAGCAAGTTGATACGTTTGACAATACTTAGAGGGCGCCCCGGCCGAGTGGGGGTCGCCTTCGTCTGTGCGGAGCCTCCGTGGCGACTCGACAACTGTCAAGCCATGTTATTTCGTGTACACTGAGCACTAACTTCCTACAACATAACAAATATACAAAAATAACTCAACAGCATAAACATGTAAGCCAGCTGTTCCACGGCGCGCTCACATGTAATTCGTAAAATCTTCATTTATTGCTGTGTGGCTCGTACTTTACTTGTTCAGTTCGCTCCGAGCACGACTGTCTCGCATGTAACGCGTTTTGCCCAGACTTGAACACTTGACTTGCTATTAAACAACATGAATAAAATCACATCTGATTTTATGCCTCCCTTAAGACCATTTAATGATATTCAGGCCACATGTTTTGCCCGTCCCTAAAAAAGGCTATATGTAGTTTTCTTTGAGGCAAGTAGGACTAGCTACATCATTGATGTATGAACATGGACCAATGTGAGTGCTTGGTGGGAGTTTGTTTTCAAAATACTATTCAAATAAAGGTTTCGTTTGGCTCGCTGTTTTGTCTGAATTCGCTGGCGATGCCTTCACAAAGTGTTATATTGTGCGTGGAAGCGAAGCCTGCGCCTGATCTCGATAAGCACGCCTTATGCAGCAGCCAGTTTGCTTTAGTACCTCGCATCTAACTTGACTTCTACTAGAAAGTCAATCTTGATAGAAACTTGTGTCGTATTGATTTTAATTACTTTAACGGGCTTTCTAAGAAATGTGCCCGACAGAGTTAACAATGAAGGTTACGTCATACATATAGCATGTAGCAAACTGCACAACTAAAGATATCACTTTACAAATATTACATATAATCACTCGTCGTATAATTTACGAATCATTTTTGAGAGGTTTTTTAGAAAAGAAACTACATTTGTCTTACTTTAGGGCATAAGCTGTCAGGTTACTAGACGTGAGCAGAACTGTCTCATTTGATCGGATGCGGTAGTGAGGCAATGACGGACGTACAGACAGATGTCGGGTAACTTCACTGCCGCCACGATACATCGTCGATGGTAAAAATTAACGCAGTTGCCAAAACAATCTTTGTTTACAATTTTATTTCTACAAATCTATTTAAGACTATAAAATTAGTTATGAAGCTTAACGCTTTGTACAGACAGCAAATTTTGAAACTCCATGACATTCTGGGAAGGAAAAATTTTGAGGCTGCTCATTTGATCTGTACTTATTCATGGTTCGTGCTACTCCGAGGCTAACTACACTCCGGCCCGCGGCGACGCCCGCCTTTCTAGCTCTACACAGGGCGACGACCTCGCGAGTATAGCCAATAGGTATATAACTGACGATTGTACAGAGAGAAAGTATCTACGTACTTTAAACATAATGAACATAAAGTACGTTGGTATCGCTATGAAATTGAACTGGCCTCTGCGGGACGCGGGTCGATGCACTCGACCGTAATTACTTTCGTACGTCCCTTAACTATACGATATTAGTTAACAATTACTGCTAGGCAGTGCCGCTCATCTACTGCTTAAAAAGTGCTTTTCAATAGCACTGATAGCCTTTAGTTTTTGTAAGCACGTCGCGGCGGCACCGGCGGCGGCGGCGGCGAGGCACTGTGCCGCTGTCCGTATGAATTGGAAGACTGTTCTGAACAGCTAATGCGGCTTTAATGCACCCGGCGTTGCGACCGAGCGAAGGCGGCGGCGGCGTGGCTGTGAGATACCGCCGGCTCACGCTGATGACACATAATGCCGATTACAATCGACACACTTTTTGTAGAGGGCTTGAGTCATGGCTTCGATATTTCGAACGGTACTTCAATTAAACCCAACTAAAAAAGTAACATTGGTTAACATATATCAATAAATAGCATATTTTTGAGTTTGACTTGAATGTACTATGAAAGTCATCGTACTTTAGGGATTACATGCAGTTTGCCTTCAAAGGAGAAGCGCCCTAATGTGATTGAATCAAGTCCATCACCGTGTCGTAAATTCTAAATATAAAAATGTTTTACGCACAGACCGAGGGTCGAGGCCGCGTTCGCGTCTCAGCTAACGTAAGCTCTTTTTATGAGCTTATTGCGAATGCATGTAAAGTCTTCGTTCATCTCTTTTTATCTTACGGAAACGTAATTGTAGGTTGCAAGTACCTGTCCGAGCAGAGTAGTTTTTATAAGAATTTATCACTATTCATAAGTCTAAACAAGGAGTCCATCCTGTATATCCTATTTTAGTTGGGCGGGCCCGGGCACACAATTATGAACACATGTTTAAGAAACGACACATTAACGAATACAGCAATCTCCGCGGCCGCCGCTGACTGATGTCATTTCAATCCTCTGAATGTCGCCGCTTTCGCTTTCTGAGCAGTACTGACCGCTAACTATCGCTAACTGTTGCTGTTCAGCAGATCATCTTCCCCGGCCCACACGCCGCTCATTCATTATTAATGATTGTTCGGTTTTCAACATGTACTCGAGTACCGCGAAACATTCTGACCCTTACTACAAAGCAGTAGAGTACAGACTGCTGCATGTGCCGTATAAACGACTTGTGTCGACACCGGGCCAGCGGTGCGGCTATTAGGAATCACGATTACTTTTCGTTTGAAAGTGAAAACTATTAACGTAGTTGTCCGCGTCGTGCGCTGGAGCCGCGCCGCGCCAAGCTCTGTCGATCATAGGCCTTTGGCTCAGTGAAAGGTCTAGACTGGGTGGAACACTGCTGTGATTGTTGTTCTAATTAGTGGGAAGCAATTTAGGGGTTAACGACCTTTGTTGCGGTCGCTACTTTTTGACGAATGACGTTTAGTATATCATCATACTATGTTCAAAATATATTACACGATGACATTTATTTATTCATTTATTCAGAAGAGCCAACAGCATGCATATAAAAACAAGCTATTACAGTAGAGTATATATATATCTACATATAGATGCCAATTACACGCTTGTACATATTATATGATATGAATACGAAGAACAAAATTGTAAAACAACGGATAGCCACGGATGCCATGTTTGTTTATGCAAAACGAAACTGCAATAAGGCCTGATATGGGCAATAAGCCTTCCCCCAGAGTAAATAACACAGCGTATCAGCAGAGTAATTTGGTGTGTGAATCCGACGTGCTCTACACAGAACAATGTTAGGCGAGGCCGCTTTCTCCGTGGTGTGATGGGCAGCGAGTCATTAATCTCGCAGGTGATCGATACGGCGCGTCAGGCGCGGGAAAGTCGGTACAGCAACAAAACTAGGCTATAACTATAATGAGCAATAATACATTTTAATCATCATTACGTATAGACTTTCGATATTAAAATTTCAAAACTGTACTAATGAAATGTACCAGCCGTCACCCATTGCGCGAGACTCGAACAAACAAGCTTGATCTCCTTTGTTAGGGTTTGTTTTGCCAAAGTCCAGGGTCTCTAATATCAAATGTTCTAGCAAGATAAGGAAAGCGTGCAAACAACCGATAACTGTGCACTGCACATATTACGCTATCACTACTCCACAACATACGAGCGCGACAGTCCCAGGCGCAGGTTGCTTCTTAATGTATGACGGAGCGCTGTGAGCTGTCTTGTCAGTGCTCTGAAACTTCAGTCGTCTTCAGGAAAATTGCGTTTTGTATCGGGTTTGATGGCATTGATTACGAAAGCGTATCGCACACGCCACCCTTCATTGCATCACAGAACTTGTACCAGAAACAAATACTTATGTTCATCAGCTTGGTATCGAATAATTGATAATGCTGTTTGAAATACACGGGTAGGCGAGCGAGTCGTTCGCAGCGAGGGCTGACATTGTACATTTACGTAAGCGGGACACAATACGCCGCGTTATTTTAAACAAACCTGTCGATGGCTTCTAGTCTGTTTAATTCACTTTACTATGTTTATACCGATAAAATTATATAAATATATAGGTTCTATTTAAATACTGAATTGTATTTCTCGGGCTTCCGGAGTTTCGTGATGGTGCTATCACTGTGTTTGCATAACTCGTATTGTAGTAAAACAAGGTTTTATCACATAGTTATTGGAATACCTTTAATATACCTAATAATTATTCTCCAGTCTTAAATCGTCACGTAGTGATCTCCGTAGTGTATTAATATTTAAAAAATGTAGACTAACGGATTGAGTAAGAAATCATGAAATGACATGTGTCACTCTAGATATTAATAGAAAGCAATAGGCGGCAGGTGACGGACGTAGGGGACCACGGGCTGCAATAAAGCACCTCTTAACAGCTCATTAGATGTAATTACTTTCTCCGACTTCATCGACCGCCTTAATAGCAACCACCATAAAAGTTCAGTCAACCTCGACGAGAGTGCGAGCGACACTCACAAACATGTGAGAGGGCCGAGGCAATGGCCACTCGATTCAGGCATGAATTCATGTGAAGTATATCGTCAACTAATCAATTTCGTAGGCCACCAGCCGGGCCGTGGAGTGATTCTGTCGCGCGCATCGACATGTTCCTGCCGAACTCGTCATAAATAAGTAGCTTTGGTTTCGCGCAATTATAACAGGAGACGTCACTCCAGAACAAAAACTTCAACAACATTATATTATAACAATAAAATCACACGAAGTAATTAATTCCGACATTATCTAAAATTAAAGACATGTCTAGATTATAGGCACAGTTCATTATAGTTTAGTTAAACAAATGCGCCGCCGATCCGCACGCTTTCGTGTGTGAAGCAGCGCAAGAGTCAAATAGCGCGCAAAGGACGGGCGGTTCTCATGAGGATGGAGCAACACGGCGCCCATCGTTAGCACACTTCTGAAGGAGGCAGAGCGGCTCCTGTTATTTTAGGGTTTGTTTAATGTTATAAATAAAAGCAACGATTTCGCATGACCTGGATTTAAATAAATGGATTCATGAAACACACGGAGTGTGGTTCCGAGCACGTGTGATATGACGGCGCACGCTAGTCACACGCACGAGTAAGTTGGCAGGACAGTGACGCGGCGTGGCGCTCACGGCGCGTTGGCCGCGCACGACACTCATTCACCGAACACAACAAACACCATTATACGCAGTCCCTGGAACACAATTAAAATACTAACATTTCTCATGAGAAGTTTGTTAAAAGCAATGCGCCGTGGGAGTGCGAGTTTACGGGTCTCGATAGAATGTCAATATTGGAAGAGCTCTTGGAAATATAAAAATAGTCAAACCTTGATTTACATCGACAGGTTTGTTTGAAAATCTATTGCACAGCGAGCATTTGTTGACAGCGACGAGTGCAGCGCTCCTGCCCGCCTCTGGTGCTATATCGACAATTCTAAAGAATAACATACACGCAGGCCATATCTAAATTATGTCATACGTAAAGAACCAATTATTTTATATATGGGTTAGGAGCCAGGTGTACATAATACTCCTCGATATCTTGTCAAAGTTGTTCTTGACAGATCATTAACAAGATAATTCTTTCTTCGAATCGGTGATTGCATGCAATGATATTCTTTTCATTGCATTTGTTTACAAAGTTAGGTATTTGCTTTACAAATTTAAGTGAGAATTCAAAGGAATCGCTGTATTTCCATTGCTTATGACCGTCAATGCCCATTGCCAATTTCGTTACAAAAACACATTGTTTCTGTTTGTATCTAAAATAGTAAGACAATATTTTTGTAGAAGTACGGCACCACTTATTATGCAAAAAACTTAAAAAATGTGTAATCTTAAAGTAATAAGTAGAGGCGTGTTCTAAAATGTTTCTTTTAATTGTGTGTGCAGTAGCTTGCGGCGGTTCGGCGGTTCAGGTCGATTGCGGGGCAGATCGCAGCTCGCCACAAGCTCCGCCGCACTCGGAGCCTAGGCCTAGAAAGCGACAGTGATTGGATTGCGTAAACATCGGTTCGGCGGTCGACGGCCGCGGCCCGGCCGGCGCGGGGAAAGTCGCGCGCTAACCGTTGTTCAATTAACTATGCGCTAGCGCAGCCGACAGCCCGCCGCCACGGCTATATAGCAAATTAAATTCTAAAACAGCTAAATCTTTTTCACGCTAAATTCGTAGATAACATAAATGTAAGTTGGCGTCGACACGACGATATTGTAACATGACACTGAGAAAATAATTATGCAATAGTTACAGTTGATAAGATAAAAATAGTTAAAATATTTAAATATGTTGCTTCAACACTTCTCCTAGTTGACCTGACAAAGCCCCGGTCAGTGCACAGACGCACAGAGTGCAGAATGCACGGCCAGACACAATGAGTCACAAACTGAGCACAACTTAACTGAAATTATATCTTATGTACAAGTTATAAATCTAATTAAATAGCACACAAGTCCAACCATCAGTTTAGGTACAAATTATTCAGTGGGCCATCTGTATTCATGCACCTTCCCGTAAAAACTAGTTAGAAACAAACAAAACAATCAATATCACCTTATCAAAAAATTTAATAGGAGAAAAAATTTCACTGCATGCATTCCTTGCTTGCCATGCTTCCAACTAGCCCCGCGAGTCCACTAAACGCGATAATCATGTTGCGATGATGCATACTCAATGTTTACTAGAAGGCATTTTTCTTTGAAATGATTTTATGATAAATATGAACAGCCATGATCACGAGATGCGCTAAAAAACATTGAGGTACACCTCAGTACAAAGTCGGCTGAGTGATACTGGTGACTCATTGACAAAGACAGCTGTTCCTGGACCGGGGCAATAAACCAATTGGTTATAATTATGTAAGCAAGATTATTGTAAAGCCAACATTGAAAAATTTAATATTATTATCTAATGACAAAACAATATGGAACATTTTTAGATTTATTTAGAAACACATTAGTAATGCACTTTAAGTACCTCTGTATATTTATAGAAGTTCTTCTTAGATTTAGAAATAAATAAACAAACAAGTACAAATAAACTAATATTGTTAGGAATTTGCCCGGCCTCGCCACCAGCATCCTCCACATCATCATTATTTTTGGTATTGAAGTTTATGGACAAGTCAAACAATAACATCTTTAGTTAAAAATAAGTGAAGTAATATAGACACAGCAGTTGTTTAATACTTTGGCCGCTGAGTACACCTGCGGGTTGCTTTCCAGAACACCATGTACAGTGTCAATGCCAACATGTTTGAAAAGAAATGTACTAAGTTTTTTTGAAGACATTATTAACATATTTTAAGGTAATTTTGTTGCCTTCATTATGTTAAAAACAAAAACATCTGCTACAATAAGATGTGGTATTATTAAATTTCAATTTGTTACCTTTCAACTATTTCAACTTTCAAATACTTGAAAGGTAAATACCAAAAAACTGAGTGTTATGCCACTGTCATTCCAAATTTAATTTGACAATTTTTGCGCTTGGAAATTTCATCAAAATACTTTACAATGTATGTTGGTAAAGTATAGATAAGATATTTCCAGAACATAAATGGATAACATAACATACAGTCAATTGAAATAATTGACTGATATTTAAATGTTTCCATATTCTAGTGTAATGGCCTTCACAAGTTACTTTCAATTTGTAAAGATTTCTTTAAATGTGAGATGTTGTCTACAAAACAAACCTCTTACAAATGTAAATAGAACACACATTGAGGGGCACAACTTGATGAGCGCAATTATAGACGGGATCAAAATACTTATACATGTTGAGTATTGCGTCTTACTTGATCAGTCAGGTAACCTTGAAATCAGCTGACGGAATGTAAAACCACTTAAATTCACCGAGGCTAATGTTATCTTAGTAAAATGTTATACAATTATAGCACTCACCTCTTCCCGTCGCTTGAGCCAGCGGCCGCAGGGACTCTCCTCAAGAATCTCGCTTTCATCCTCGGAATCCTCCCCGCTTTCCCTCGGCGACTTGCGCTCCTTGTCGATACTCCTTCCTCCCGACATAACACCGATTTACCGCAACACAGTGAGAAACCACCACTGCACAGTATATCTAATATCTCACAAACGTTTTCCAGAAGAAAACACCAGGATATATTTTCAAAATACACTTTTTCTCGTAACCATAACCAAGGTTGCAAGGCGAGATGTCATTAATGTTCCATCCCAAACCATTATTTGCTACACGGCACTCGTTTATGACCTCCTATCGACAAATTATACAGTTCAAATATTCATCTACTCGAAGCGATAACACACAGCTTGTCTAGTGAGCTTACTCATGATAATTGAAATAAATTGTTCGCCGGCGTCGTAACTCTCGACGTATTCCTGTCCGACACAAATATAAAACCATAGATTCTTTCTTAACTTTTGTTATCTCGTTTTCACTATGCATAGACAATTTATTTTCTACTATTTCAAGTTTTAACACTGTAAAAATTATTTCTTCTTATGAATCCAGATGTTTTTAAAATTTTGATTTTACAAAATTCGTTTCTCATAGAGATGTTTTTTTTTCTTCAAAATATATGAACGCCATCTTTTAAAGTGACAAAAATGATACAAAATGTGTAATTCGAACTTCTGCCATCTATGGAGCTGTTTTGTAATTAACATGAAATCTCTTTTTTTAGATATTCGTATTTTTTCCAGTAGATGGCATCCTTAACATTTAAATTTAAAATCAATGAAAATAAAAAAGGTATACATACTTCATACATAGTTCACTAACGTGGCCATCAGAATTCTTGCGTAGATAACTTAAACGAGGATTTTCTATTAATCTATAGCCTGTATTGTTCTTACATGTTCCTTTCTGTATATATCCTTAAAAAGACTGTGTTGTTGTTTTCCGTTTATAACGTTAACCAAATTTAATTTAAAGCACTCTGAAATGAAATTTAAACAAAAAAAAGCCAACATCACGCGGTGTTCCCAGGCGGTCACCCATCCAAGTACTGACCGCGCCCGACGTTGCTTAACTTCGGTGATCGGACGAGAACCGGTGCGTTCAACGTGGTATGGACGTTGGCGATAATAGGGTCGTAATATTTTGTTTTGACATTTTTTCTCTTCTCTCAATTGTTATTTTAACTTAATTTTATTTAAAACAGGATATAGATTTTATTTAATATAGTTAATTAGTATTTCATATGAAAACGAGAACGAAATCGCACAACGAGGCAACAAAGGCGTTACAATAGAATTGTTTTCTCGTATTTTTTTTTCTTCAAAGTGCACAGAACATCTTCAACAGCAAGTTTCCACAAATATCGGCGGCCGGAACTCTTCCCTTAGTAGACGTGAACGTTTGTATATGTCGTTCTCTGACAATATCGGTTTCTAGAGGGCAATAAGTATTTGGTGTATACAAACGTTTAGTATACCACATTGCAATTAAAATTTGTATGTTTCGTTATATCACGCGAAACGAGACGAATACGAACGAAAGGCGATTCGAGATTGAATGCCAGTTTTAACATATGTGACAAATGTTCTATGGTGCTCCGAGGCGGAGAGGAGTCGGCGGAGAGCGCCAGATGGCCAGCACGGTGACAGTTCCACGATCGCTGGCTCAACTTCAATAATCTGTAGCGCGCATTAAAAAAGACCTCATGAAATACAAAGTCAGAACAAGTTTACGGCCTACTTTTGTGTACTTAATGGAAACGAACAGTAACTTCGTGGGCCATAAAGTGCGCTCCTAGACCATTCACTTTATTAACATCTTTATGCGACTTTGAGAGCGTTCGTACGTATTTGTGAACTTGAAACGTTTTATGTGGACAGACGCGACGTTATTTATTTTTAATGACCAGCTTTTGTAAGACATTTCAGTCCTCTCAATCGTCAACGCTCAACCGTACGGAGGCGCAGGACGCGCTTGCAGATTATCTGGGGTCGCCTTCTATGGACAGTCTGTTGTTCACGCTGCTCGTTCGCCCGTTGTCTTGTAAAAAAAGCTGTCTATTAATAATTAGTTAAAGATTCAACAGCGAAGTGTTGTTCAATGTTAAACGTTTTGTTGGAAGAAATTGGAGCTCGTGTCAGAACACCTGGGTTCTGACACGAGCTCACGATGAGAACATATTTTTGAGATAATTAATATCCCACGGTGCTGGCGGAGGTCGGGCGGGCTAGGGAGACCTATAAATACATAATGTTACGGTATGATTATGACCGACGCCGGCGGTGGTCGGCTACAGCGCGGTACAATGGCTGTCTGCCGAGCGATATTGGATTCGCACAAAGGTCGACCTACAAATACATGTTTGAAAAACTTGAGATGAATTATTCATACACCGTGATTACATTCTGACGTGAAGGTTGCCCAGTGCTGCCATATCTAGACACAAATTTATTTGGAATCTGTTAACTCTGCGAAAGACTAAGTACAATACCACAAATATTATTTTGAATTTAATTTAAACCTCGACAGTGTGGAGTCACATGTCGGAAGTTTCATGTGATTACTTGTTCATGTAAGGGAAACAAAACAATGTGTTAACGGAACACCAGGGGCCTCTGTAATATTACAAGAGGCTCGAGTTATTTAGTGTCGGCGGTGTACACAACATGTTTGATTCACTGTTATAACAATTGAATCAATTCCAAAATAGATGGAAGCAGATGGAGATTGTTTACAGCTATGTCACCACCTGCAAACAGGGCAGAGCCGGCGCACGTGACGCGCTGCGTCTTAGGCGCAGCGATAATAATTACACGTCTGTGTTCCGACAACGAGGTGTGGGAGTTGTTCCAGGACGACACTGGACGTGCGCTAAATAACGTCCTGGTCATTTTAACGTAAATCACTGAAATAATAAAAACGCGCTCGTGCGTGCCCAGTGGCTACTGACTTTGACTTTACTAAACTTAGATCCACAGTAAACAAAAAGTTTTACATATTTTTGTTTAAAAGTAGTTGCTAACATTTTTGCAGGAGAAACCCTTTTCTAATTTGGCTAAGAGCAAGCGGACTTGTTTATTCACAATTTGCATTTACGTTTATTTCGTATAGTGTAGTCGCCTCGGAGTAGAAATAAGTAAGCGGAATGCTATGATCTTTATTTGTTGACTGCGGCCGGAGCAGCCTCCGCAGTCGCCTCGCTACCAGCGCCCCTGTCGTCACCAGACTGAACTGCAGGCCAGTACTGATGGACGCTCGTGACTTGTCTCGCACTGTTAAAAAACTGACACATTTATAGGGGCAATACTCAAACTGGGGTTTGTTCAATCTTTACGTTAAAACATAATGTAAAAAATATTTAGAATTCTTAATTTTATTTTGTAAGAATATGAGAGTACAAGAAAAGGTTAGTCGGAGTGAGGGAAGCACGTTTCATAAATATTGAAGAAGCAATTCCCCCGCGGGCGAGACGACAAATACCTGCTTTACTTTCTTTAATAAAAACGTTTTCTTTCGAACAAGTTGTTTTCGCAAAACATCAAGTAATAACAAATCGCAAGCGATTCGCCGCGCGCGGCCCGAGACTGAGCCCGAGCGCCGACAATGTAAACTTAAAATTCCCTTTAATTATTACAAGACTTCTTTTGGAATTTCGATTTGAATTAGAAATTTATGTTATGAAAACATAAAGAAAATGAGAATGGCGCGATGTACCATTTACAGGCTTCGAACCAAGTACAAACATCGTTAGAACTGCGATGGCAACATATGTGTCGATAGATCTGCGCGTAATCACAGTCCGCATAGCGTTTATTGAGAACAACTCCGTTGTTTCATCGCGCTGTTGCTGTAACTCGGCACAGGTGTGGACGAGCACCCAGGGAGGAGCAGGCGCGCGCCCCCTCTGCCGGCGCGATACTCTACACACGATACTTTATCCTAAGCACGACGCACGGGTGTCACGTCTGTGCAACGACGTCTCAGTTATAAACAAATCGACACTCGAACCCGCCGGCTGCAGCGCGGTGGCCTTGCAGGTTTAACTATGCTGTAAACCTATACAAATTCTCTTGGAGTAAATTCTTGTGAAATGTTCTGTGATTTTGGACTGCTATCTAATGACGGTTTTTGTAAAAACCGTTTCGCGAAAACTGTGTGGGCAGAGTTATACATCGACTCCAATGCTTCATTTTTCTAAAAACCTTTCAGCTCCGAATGCACGTTATATTCTTTAAAGGAGTATTAAATAGTTGAGAATATTTTTTTAGCCAAAATAAACCCTTTTAATGTATTTCATCGTTGGTTTTTAAAAGGGATATCGAAATATGAATGAAATGCCAATATTTTTACAAGACATTGACGACTTCTGTCAAAAGCAAGCCGCGCTCGAATTGCAAATTAGCCGACATCTGTACAAACAGAGCGGCGGTAAATGTTGGAAAAAGAGGATAAAGATTTTTTATAATTTCTATACATTAATTTCACAGTAGAGCTGGGGAGCGCGCACGCGCACGCGCCCTGCGCCGGGCTCGGGCCACTCGGGGAATGTGCTGCGACCACACGAGGCTAATTGACCTCGCGATACTGCGGCCACTCAACTGCGCGAAGTTCTGAAGACGGTACAGTAATGACAGTCTATGCTTACTATACCGATTACTTTATATGCTTAATTATATTAATAGTTGACTAGGTTTTGATATTCCATAGTGCAGAAAAATATTGTCTTTCTTCAGGTCTTCATGTTTGCGTTTTCAATTTTCATGTTGTTTTGTTTGTCTCGCATTTGATAGATCATTTCAGTATTGAAAGCGGTCGCGCCGGTGAGACGGAGCCGCACCTGGCGCCGCGCTCGCCGTCACATCAAACAAATCTAATGGACAATGTCGCACCTTCGTAGCGCCGTAGCGCCGTAGCTCCGTAGCGCCGCAGTCACAATGACCGCGTCTGCTACGGAAGGAGTATCATGTTATTGTGAACATCTCGTTTTAAATGATACTAATTATTATTCCACGCTTCTGAATAAAAAGCTTTGACAGAAGGTAAGAAGCCGCTGTCGAGGAGGTCAACATGTGCAAATTTAATGAGGTTATTCTAATTGTTTCAATATTTTTGATAAAAGTTACAGCAACGTAGAACATGATTAAATCGGCTGCGTATTGATAAATTGTGTTCCGATAATTGTAGTATTAGAAATGTTGCTGACGACGCAGCTGGGAAGATGATGAATGTGCGAGCCGCCGGCGCCTTCGAACACTTCTTGTAAACAAATCAATTGCCAACATTCGTTGTGCGAAAATCTGAACGAAAACAGATTTCCTTAAGGAATAGCCTCCGACCGCGTCGTTTGCTACTAAAAGATTTATATTAATTACTGAAACATTATCAACTTGGGCATTTAAATTACAAAGACATGAACGTGGTTCACAGCAACGTTAGCTTGCTGGCGAGGACGCAGTGCAGCACGCAGGCGCGAGAGGGCGCGTGACTTTGAGCATTTACTGCGCTACATATTGGAGTCTGCGGACAGTCACATTAAAAAATGCGTAGAAAGCTTTCACAGTAACTGGTTCTGGAAGAAATCTATCTGAGCTGTGTGACTAGTACTATATCTACTGACGTAGTACGTTACTAGACGGGCGGGGTTCAATCCCCGCTGGCTGGCCTTCTAGCAATACGCTATATCGTAATAAACGAGCATTTAAAAAGGATGGCACGTTTTTATTTTTAGTGACTAAGCATCAGAATTCGATTTTGAGAAAATGCTTAAATTAATCTGTAAACAATTTTAACAAAATTCTGTTATTCTTACACTGTGAAACTCGCTAGTATCACTGGGGGTTTCACGGTGTAAGAATAATAGAATTTTGGTGTTAACGTTACAACACTTTGTAACGTCAAAAACATATATCGTTGGTGTTGAATGAAACATCTTCCAGTGGCATATTTAACATAACAAATGGACAGAGAAAAGCTATTTTCGTCAAGAGCCGCAGCGCGGGCTCGAGCAATAACGACGTGTGTTAACGCCCCGGACGTCTTTTATGATTCATAAAAACTTGAGGCATTAGCTGTGAGGTGGGCGCGAGCCGCGCGCAGCAATGAACGTGTATCACATCACTGATGCCGCGGTGTCACTCGTCGCAATGTTCCTTTCACTGGAGCCGATGGACACGAGGCACACAGTCTGCACTGCCCCGAAAGATCATTACTTCCAGTCCCAAATATTGCAATGTAAGTACGTCATTAGTGTATTACATTACTATGTAATGTTGTTAATGTCTAAATAGGAAGAACACAAGGCAGGTTTACTTCTTTCAATGAGATGCTACAATTTAGTTTGTTTTTAAAATCACAACTACTAGAGCAAAAAAGTGATATTAAATTACAGGCTCGGGCGTAACACTAAGTGGTGGCGCCCTCCTTAAATAAATTCAATTTATTAACGTAAACTACTTTCATTAGTGTGTTGTGTATCTTGTCACAGTGTCATCGACCGGCGGAGCGCCTGTGGACGTGCGGCGAGCGCCACGTGCCGCGGACGAACGTGTTGGCGATGACATTGTGCCGTGTAATTGACACGTGTGCGGGCGGGGTGCAGCAGCAAAGCAGCAAAGCGGCTACGTAATGTCATTAGGCGCGATGCACACGACCTGGAGACTATTTAATTAGGTCACCCACACAGCCGGCGCGCCGCACTGGTCGCGGCTTGTGTGAACGGGGCTTTACGACGACGGTTAAATTAAATATTAACTAGGACGTTAAGGATATTGATTAGACTGCCTCCAATGGCGGCAAATGTTATCCTTTAGTAATAGCAATAAATGAGTAAAACAATGGTAGCTATACTGACGCATATCTACTGAAGTAACTTGCAACACCTGAAGCACCTGAGATACGCACGCGTGGCTCCGTTATGTCGCATGTCAGTGGTGTGGGGTGCGCGCGCGCCGCAGCGTACTCGAGTATGAGACACAAATAGACGTATTCATTAATCGTAATATGTAAAAATTCATAAAATATTGAGGTCATGTTTCTTAACAATATTCATTAATGCGTGAAGCTTTCGGCCCCCGGCCCCCGGCCCTCGGCCCGCTTGTCTCGTGTCGCAGGTTGTACGGCTGGAGGGTAATCATGAAAGTTTCTACGAACAAAAGCTCGCACTAAACAACTAATATAAACAATATATTTAGACTTTTCTTTTTTAATCTGCATACATTTTAATATCCTTTTACTTTGCCAGTCGCGACTCCCTGATCATACAATGAATGCTTGAAAATAACGTGTTCGCGTGCGACTGTTTTTACACTGTGTGTGTGTGTGTGTGTGTGTGTGTGTGTGTGTGTGTGTGTGTGTGTGTGTGGGTCTACTCTTGGAACTATTCTTCTTAATCAGAATGATTTAAATAATTCATGAAGTCACGTTATTTTGAAGTTTCTTTATAACAAGCGTAATGAGACTTGCAGCCAGCGTGCCCTCTGCCGGCTGCGGACGACACTGCACCCCTGTCCAATCTGCATTCATTTAGGACAAGATGTAATTGTAAATGAAGATTCTTTTACATTCGTCAGTTCATGAAAGTTGCAGTTCATGAAAGTGGCTCCTAGCGGCGGTGGAGTAGCGGGCGACAGCTAGTGTCTTGATAATAATTGAGAAATACAGTTATTCGGTTTATTATGATATGAAGGCTGTCAAAGGTACAACAACTTCTCTCATCATCTTATGAAACATGTAAATATCGCTAAAGTATTCATTGTTAGGCGGCGCGGCGGAAGCGGAGGCTTTCATTATTTATAATGTTCACTAAGTAACTTTCGGAAGATGTTAATGTAATAGACGTGCAAACTCGGAGTACAAGAAAATATCTCGAATCGTGAAGTAGACGAAATTCTATTTTATGATTCATTTTTATAATAATTAAATATTTAAAAGGTTTCTGGAGATCCCCCCCCCCTCCCCCCAATGTTGCTGAATAATTTATAAGTAATGAGCTCCTAGTCGTCGCCCAGCGGCCGGCTGGTTGTAGTAGTTTCATATCTCGAATTATTATTTCAGGTGAACTTTCTGAAAATTCAAATTCATTTTAACTAATGTTACCTTCGGAACCTTTACGCAGGGTTGATACCTTTAACTAAGTTAGACGTGGCGCTGTATATTTAGCCATTTCTTTGACTAAAGAGCCTGCTTAGCGAGTGTTGTTGAATACTCATTGTTACTTGGAGTTCGTCTTACTTACTGCTCTCTTTGCTGATAGAAGCTACTGCTTAGAAGTCGCAGGTGAGTGCGTGCATCGGGGTGGCAACCACACACCGTAGTAAGTATGTTATGCAGTATGGAATTCAGAGTGGCATTTCATTTTAAATATGCAATAAGTTACACGGAAGTGTCTGCCGCATAATGTTTCAAAAATTGCTCCAATATTTCTGGCTCTGGGTGGCGCTAGCTGCACTCATTGCGGTCGGACGTTAACAGTCGAGATTCATTTGCACTTCACCGGCCGGATATTAATGAGCCCGGCTCTCGTCTCCAATGCTAACAGTACTGGACATGCGACGAACCGATTTTACGGATTTTAAAATGTCCCAGACAATTCAAAATAGTAATGTTATCAATTACTTAACTAGAGATATATTATTCCAGACTCCACAGTCTCTATTTTCATACAAAACTGTGTAACAGGGACGGAGCGGGGCGGGGGGGGGGGGTGTTGGGCTGGCTGTATTTTTTTATTTGGAATGCTTATCAATTTAATTTTTTTGTTAAAATTACTGACATGTAAATCTACAAGGTTCGAGGGCTTCTTAGTTTAACAAAGTAGGTAATAAACCTATTTTTTCAAATCTTTAAAGGCCCTCTGCCCCTTTCTGTGCGACAACAATGTTACGATCTCCCTCATCTCCTTTCAAATAAACAAGATATAACAATAATGTTCAAATTCCGGGCAACAATATCTGAAACAAAACCTCAGCAGTATAAAGCTGTCAAAGCCTAGTGGTGTAGTACGGTAGTGAGCGTGTGCGGGCCGCGGGGGCCGCGGGGGCCGCGAGGGGCGCAGTGCGGGGCGAGGGGGCGTTTCCACGAGATTGTTTTTCGAATGGAGCCATCAATGCTCTGTAAGGCTCTCCGGAGACTCTTTGACGTCACAGAAGCTTATCTCTGTAGGCTCCGTCCGCTAGTGCCGCTTTCAATTTATGAATCATATCAAATCTTATATTTTTTCCTAATTTAGTAGACTTTGTTTATGTATCGTTCAAGAAATATCTCTTCACGCGTTGACTTGTCGAGTTACTAACCTTTTCCATATAGTGTGACATCACCCCCTCTCCCAATTCTGGGCTGTTGGCAGTAAAATGTATAACTGTACATATTGTGTCCATGTTAATTAATCCTTATTACAATCTAATTATCTTCAGTGAGCGGCTCGCTAAGTCAATACGTGTTGAGCACGCGATACACGTTAGGTTTTTTATTACGATTTCCATCTTACATACAAACCTTCAGGAAAACGCGAATACCTGTATGTTAAAAGTACAGTTCTGTGTACCATGAAACATGGTTTTTCTAGAAGGCATTCTGGATAAAAACCAACTGATCCAACCTAACGTGTGTGAGTTACATTAGGAGCTAATCCGGAGCGGCGCGCAGTGTCATTGTGCATGAATCATAAGGTAAGTGGCAGGCGTGTGCGGCGCGTGCGGCGTGTGCGGCGCGTGCGGCGTGTGCGGCGTGTGCGAGCTGATTGCGTGTTTGATGACGTCATCTGCTGAAGCTATTCAAATGCAATTCAGTCATGACTAATTGTGTTTCAAGTTACATTCATGGATAATACCGCAATCAGACGAGGCTTATGTAGGGTATATATATAGCAGCGATTTGATTATACTTACTTATGCATATTGTGTGCACGTTCAGGTACATAGTCTGAATCATTTTCGCGTACTCCCGCACACGTGGCTAGTTGGGAAACCCTCTTCGGGACTCTGGCGACTAATGACTATTTGAGCATCGCTTGACCTGACTCGACCGACGGAGAGTGTCCAGGCAGCTGCAGCGGTGAACGAGCCATCGAGCGGCCGAATGACCTTCACATACCTACTTCACAACGTCCCCGAGCGGCGCGTAGTCACGGTGTCCGTCTCCGGGCCCTAACTCCTCCGTGCCGCGCAGATTGTGCAGAAGTATACATTTTATTATTCAGTTTAATGTATTCATCAGATCGGCCTCGGATTGGAGATTGGATGTCCTCGCGCTCGTTTGTGTTTCTAAGAATTAAAAACTATAAATACGGTTAAATTCTATAACAAACATTTCGAAAAGCGAATATTTACATAACGTGTATATTGAACAAACAGTAAAGTCGACAAGCCGCGGCCGCGGGGACTGCGGCGGCCTTGCCCGGGATTTTAAAAATCAACCTCCTAACTTATCTTTATCTTGTCCAGTTTGGGAAGAATAAATCAAACTCCCTCGTAGGCTGTCCCGCGTATATAATTATCAGACGCGCGTCGTGGTTATCGTTTAGTATGTACGAGTACCTGTGACAAGAGGTCCACTGCACCGCGCACCGCGCGCGCTCCGCCCAGATGTTCACAAGAAATTTGAGCTCAAAAGTAAGGGATATATATAATAAGAACATCAAATTAAATGTTGAACTAAATTACTTTGCTCAAAGGTCACCGCCCACGTTCCTGTTTACAATAAAGTGTTCTTATTGTTTTGTATTAAATTAACGATATTCTTAAATAAACAAATATTTATAACACGAGGAGCGAAAGATTCACTGGAGCGTTACCATTTTTGACACAACGAATTACTTTAATGTAATAAAAAAAACTTATTATTTATTTACGCGACATAGATATTCTCTGCTACCCAACATTTTACATTGTTTTCTTCTAATGAAAGCGAGATAAATAAATTGTGAAAAAACAGGTCGGCCGCGTCTCTCCCGCAACGAGTCACACCGCCGAGTGCCCGCACCATCCTTGTAACAGGACTTTAATTAGGAAATGGAAACCTGGAGAACTGATTTTATGTTATTTAAGAAGTACATTACTTACACTATTTCTTCTGTCGTCTTTTGGAGGAGGGCGTCATCAAAAACGCTCCTGAATTCATTACGAGTGTCGCTGCCAACACCAGTTAGCAACAATACTTACTAAATTCTAACAACGTGATAAAAGAATTTTTTTACAGTAAAGTTTACAATGTTCTGGCGATCACGAGTTACCGTTCTCTGTGATAAGCGAAAACGTACAACGTTCCAGGTCCCTTTGCACGCGGCCAACTTCCATTGAGACATTCAAGGTTATATTCCTGTACTGTGACTTTCCGAAATTAATTTTGCAATTAACATTAATAATGCGCCGGCGGCCACTGTTAATAATTAGTTAACGTGAGGCGCGCGGCCGGCCTCGCTCCACCCCCCGCGCGCCTTCGTCAACGTCCCGGCTAATGGCTCCGCTCATTACCTCGCGCAATTTTACCAGCAGTTCACTTCATCATGCCGAAGTTGTGCTAATATTTTATTTCCTCACCGACTCGTGCGGTGCTGTTCGGTCGGCCGGCGCGGGGAGCGGCGGGGCGAGTCGCCTTGGACATGCGACTACTCGTTACTACAAACATTTTAAAACAAAACGATTCGTTACACGTCATATTCTTAAGGGTGTTAACAAAAGCTGTTAAGTCGGTCGCGTCACGCCTAGATGCGCGGCAACTCTGGACACTGCGCCCCAAAAACAACAATATTTCGCTCCATCCAATAAACCAATTTTTTAATTTAAAGAATTCTTACGAAGACAAATTTATGGATTGTTTAAAATAATGAAGCATACTTTACATTTAAATTTATGTTGCTAAAAACGTTAATTGAATAATTAGAAAAGTGTAGTAATTAAGATTTGAGTAGGCATCAGGTGACAGGCCGCAGGCTCGCGCCGCCCCGGCCTCGGCCCGGCGTGAAACATCGTTAGCGCCACCTCTACTTAATTTAAGCGACGTCAAACAGTTTTATACAAACCCTTGTCAAAAGTAATTTAGTTGAACATTTTCAAGTTTGTACAAAACTTGAGACTCATTGTCCGCGAAAGCAATAAATATTGATAAAAGTGTCTCAGCGCGCCGCCTCCGCGTCCTCTCCGCGTCGCCTCCGCGTCGGCCCGCTGTTTCAACGGCGCTCGTCACTCATTACGTCGTTTATTTCAAATTAATAACATCAACATTTGCTCTGGACTTGGCCCCGCTTGTTTCAATACCCACTCAATAAGCTGGAGAAGTTCAAAAACTGCATGCTTACTCACTGCACGTGGATACTATTTGCACGTTACACGTACGGGACAGATAATATGACGACATTGAAGAAGCAAAGTCACAAGTGTGCGGATGCACGCCAAGGATTTCATTTGTTGCGCTTCTGTCGCGCGCCGGAGATACTTGTTTATACGTTTTTTATTAAATTGAGATTTGAAGCAGGGTCATTTCACACTTTCGTTGTAACGTAATACGAGTAAGTTGACTTTGGTGATATAAGTTGCTTCTCATACAAAATAGATCAAAAATCTTCACGCTCGTCACTCAACTAGCTCATATCTGAAAGGTACAAAGAAATGTCGACTTGACTGTGCTCCGTCACACGCGGCAATACATCTCGGTCGTATATACATCCAACTTACAACAAAAAGTAATTGTGCTCTAAAAGTTTTTGATTGAAATGTGCAGACAATGGAGCTTAGTAACAAGGTGATCTGTGAAGCGACCAACAAAAGAACATCACTTTGAACTAAGATTTGAAGGTACATTTATGACTTGGTCGATAGTTTTTACATGATACTAATTTAGAACTAAAGTGTTACATTACATTTCAATTCGAAACGTAATCCGAGTCCAGCTCCCGAGAGTGTGCTACAACACTACACATCAATATATAATTGAAAATATGAAGCCACACCACATAATACTGCAATGGGCGATTTAATTGCCAGTTAGAAGGGAGGTTGCAAACAATCGCGTCACTCTCGCGTTACTAATCCGGCAACAAGCAGCCGCCCGCGCCGCCCGCGCCGGCCGCCGGCTGCCGGTGCTTTGTGCAGATGGCGACAATAGCGCCCTCGACGGAAGTCTTATATTGTAGTCCTGATTGGCTTTTTTGTAATCGATCGCCGACCGTCTCGTGGCCGTTGTGCCAGCGGGGGGCGATCGCATTCTTTTATTTCGTATCTTTACTTTTAACATCTCTATATGTTCGAAGATCATTTAATTAATAGTACTGCAACCGGTCCGATGGACACTGGGCAATTCTCTTCAGCGAAATGTCGGAGCTGCTGTTCACAGTCGCATGTACGTCATTGATATTAATCTCAATTCCTTTGGAGCTCGGAAATGATGCATGTCCAGTCATCAGTCCCGAACTACTAATTTCTACTTTTATATGTTTTCAGCCGAAAGCAGTCAGAAGTATTTCGTATTCATTGCCATACGTTTATTTTAAAAAAAGCTGTAAAAATACGTCTTTGAGTGGTTTCAGAAAAAGGACGGCAGATGACGGAACTCTGAGTACGGCGGACAATTTGACGTACGAAGGTATGAGTTGGGTTTGACAAGAGGTCTCAAAGTTAAACTTCTAGCGAGAAGATTCAATATTAAGTACAGTGTATTAAGGTTGCAAGCCTTACGAGGAGGCAGTGAGTTTAGTCCCAAAGAAAAAGGTCGGGGAGGTTGAGTAGAAGACATTTTTTTGTTCATGTTTTACTTAGAAAATTGAATCTACCGTTTTCTGAAGGTTATTTAATTGAGTCTGCGTATTGTATGGCGGGAAATATTAAAATCAAGTTTGTGTTATTATCGTCAGTGAGCCGGCGACGGTCACTAAGCTTGACTTATAATCGTTTTGCGTGAGTTTCATTCCATGAGCTGTAAGATCCCTCGAAGATGGCTCGATCACGAACAAGATTGTGAGGAATCCTTACAAGTAAATGTTTTCTTAAACGTCGAGGGAATTGAAAAAGTGAGCTATGACGTCTTGCTTTGTAGGATGTACAGTAAATGTCAATTATCCTGAGGCTTGGAACATCGCAGGAGCAGAAGACA
>JAODUI010000027.1:9280509-9298202 GCA_027563995.1 Papilio gigon
GTGATGTATGCGCCGCACGTGACAAGCAAACGGAAAAATTTCCGGCGAACCTTTCATAGAGATTGGCCGCCCCTAAAGCCGGCACGAATCGAAACCATTCACATTATTGAAGTGATTCATAAACCGGGCCCTTTAACAATTTATAAAAGACCTGGATTTAAAGAACCCAGTTAATATGCATATATCAAAATAACGAGCCGCCTTAGATCAGTTCCAACTTAAACTAAATGACAGTTTTGATAAATAATATCAAAACATGTAAATCGTTGAATCTGGAGCGTATCCCGCGGGCGGGCGCGCCGCTCGTTCTGCATCTGAAAGCGGCCTCGGCCCTTCGATCCAATTATGTCGTTGTTGACAACAACTGTAACGAACTCCGGACGCCACGGCGCGGACCGATCTGTGCTACTCACTAATTGAAATTTCATTTTTACTAACTCTCTCGCGGTAAATGTAGCTGTAATATACTTGTATCGTAGAACTAATTCAAAGCCTGTACTTTTTTAAACTACATAACAACAAACAAGCTACTAGATATAGTTAGAGTTCCCTAGCGTTGGTATAATTGCGGTGTAGTTCTAAGGAAAGACTAAAGTACAATTCAAACTGTGCTAATGACGAACTTCTCATTATGTTTGCAATTTTCATAAAAGCATTTTAATATTTAAAGTTAGGAATAAAGCGCCATGTGTGACCCCGCGAGACGTAACTTGGGGCTCGGAGAGGGCGAGCTGCTGCTTATCAGGAAAGTATGGATCTTTATAACACCCGTCGGGACGATAATGTGACTCAACACAATGCACGCCGTGGTATCGTTGCCTCTATATATAATTGTAAGATCCAAGCCGTTTCAGCTCTGTTCCCATGCACGTGGTCGTGCACGCGTGCACCACGTGTGGCGTTCGCGGCAGCAGGTTCTACTATATTTGCAAATCGTTTCATCGCTTTCGTCGTATTGACACCGACTCGGAATCAATTAGGTGTAATATAGGTAAGCACGTAAATCTCAATAAAGCTTCATTAATTAACATGTGCGTCGGGAGTGCGCGCAATCACTTTGGAAGCTTACAGAACATTTCTTTCTTGGTCACGAATAGAACGTGACATTTTTATTTATGGCAGTGACCCGCTGAACTCGTTACGTTTATGAGCCGGCTGAAATGTTTGTGCTACGTGATATTTTACGCATAGCACCGGCGCAGGCATTTTAAGTGTGCCCATTACATGTTTGTGTGTACGGCGATGTTATACCGACCTGGTGTAGGTTACGCGGTCGAACTATTTGACGAGCAAGGTGTCATTCGTTTTGTATTCCTCTCGAATGAAGCATTCTAGCTAGTGGTAGTACTAGTTTTTATTAATTAACAAGGAGTATTAACTAAATTTCCGATGTTGGAAAAAAAGTGGTCGTTTAAGTTTCATTATTGTCCCGCGCCGGCAGCGCGCCGGCAGCGCGCCGGCACACGTAGGCGCGCATTCGAAGCGCTATTTGATGACGTCGTTTGTCACAAGTTGACAGCGACACGGAATACATTGCCTGTTATCGTCCGCGTCTGCACTCGCTTTAAGCACTTTCTCGTCTATAAGACAATAATACAAGTGCCACTCTAAGTAATTAGGATAACAAGATCCTATAGGAATATGAAAAGAAAAGTTTTACTGGTTACACTGACAAGAACGGATACCGCAGAGCTAGTATTGTGCGGTGTCAGTAACACCCGGGATAGTTTGAGGCGCAGCCAGCTGAGGGTGTATTCAAGATATGAGAAGCGAAATTGAATGGAAAAGTTTGTAATGAGGTCACAGAAACGACCGCTGCGACTGACATTCAAATTTGTAGAACATTGTCAGTGTGGAGTGTTCGGAAGTGGGGACTAACAGCTAGCAAACACAGGCCGCGGCCTGAAGTTGACAGCGACGAGGGCTGCGGGGGCCCGGGGGCGCGGAGGAGCGGAGGCGCGGGGTCGGGGGGAGGGCGTCGATTTAAGGACACGAATATATTTATGAACTTATTGATTTCCCTCGTGTTCTATTCGTCGTTCCCCTTTCAATTACAAGATAGTTTCAACCAGCGGCACCGCGGCGCGCCACCAGCCAGCAAGGGGACAGGAAGTAGGCTCACGTAGCTCTCCTTTATCAATCGCTATCACACGTCCGCTGTGAAGACTTCATTACTTCCATGGGCCGTCACCCGCACATACCAATTAACTGTAAAAATAATACATCTAAAGCGCTACAAATCACATTCAGCTTTTAACCTAGCTTACCCCAAAACCATAGTTAATCTTTGCTTTGAATTAAAATTGCGGTCTGGTGCGGTGGAGCGAGCGGCGGCGGTCTTTGTGCGGGCCTTTGATGTGCCGCCGCAGTAAACAGGCCGCACTCGTAAGTGACGTCATAAAAACAGAAATTATAAAGACATTAATGGAAACCTTTCTTCCCTTTGAAAGGAAAAATAATCGTTAAAAATTTACGGCTCAATAATAACAAGAAATGGTCGACTCACTTTTTTTATTTCAGTTTTTGTCTAGCGACGGCCATCACGCGACCTTATTTGGTAGACAAGGAGTTAGTATTTTGCAAAAAAGTTTGCACTTTTGATTTGATTTTGATAAAAAGATAAGAAGTCGGTTAAAAAAAAAACGAATCCAAATGAAAGACTGAGAATGGCGCGAGAATGATTCGATAACGAGATCTAACAGATCGAGGTATCGTGGAAATGTGTAAATAGTTCTATTAAACAGTGTTTACGCTTGTGTGTCTGCACAGAAAATGTACATAATTTAATAAAGTTAACGGACCTTGATACTGGGGCAGATACTCAACTGAAAAAGTTGATATTGCGGTGCGAGGACTCATTTAATTGTAAATCGTGTTAGAAAATATCGGGAGCGATTGGCCAGGGGTCGCTTGGGGTAGTGTTCACCTCGCTCAAGAGAAGCTTTAACAATTCCTAATTGAGCTTACGGAAAATACCCTGACTTACAGTTTCTAGCGTAATAGCAACGGTCCTTTTGTAAGACCTCGATTAAGAAGTAATAAAGATACGAATCTAACTCCGTAATATGCAGAGAGGTGCAGGAAACTAGTCTCATTACATTCGCGGTTGAAGACAACCATATCTATTTTTTGTAAAGAGGGCGCCTTTTGTAACATTTATTGTTTACCTATTAAAAAAGATACACATCAGAAAGACGATGTTGTCTGTTAAAATGTCTTTCATCGAAGTCCCAGTTACTGACACGTGCCGTAAGTAAAATGAGGAATATCGTGCAGAACGTCAAGCAGACACGACCTCGCTGAGCTCATAAAGCTGCAACTCGTCTGCTATGGGGGTGTATTTCACTACTTCATATGGAAACCTTGCATAGTTCCACGCGCTCGTCAGTTCGTTACCTCCGCTACATCGGGCCCGGTCTCATGTAAGCAAATCCATATTTACTTAAGGGAATGTTTATGTAAAAGTCCACTGGAGAAGCGGCTAACAATAGATTCGCACAGCATCCTATTTAGAGCAACGAATAAAGCGAAGTACTTTCCAATGCGACAAACAAATATATTTTCGGTAAGATTTAAGTAAGTGGGGAGTTTTTTTAGGTCGTTGGGTATGTGGTCTACATTCTGAAGCGCTGGGCAGAATTGCATCTTTCAAAATATTACAAACAAGTTTAATTCTGACACAAGTTATGGTTCAGGAAATAGACTTGTCTCTCTTAATTTTCTTAGTAGACGGATGGACTTAAACCTCGACTTACAATGTGTACACTGGGATCATTGTTCCAATGGAGCGCTGGCCGTGTCGCCGCGTTGCCGAAGTATCGATTGATCCCCAGAGCCGACCGACATACAATCTCCGTGCAATCGACTTCGAATATCACCAAGATTAATCGCATTGTATCGTAGTGCTAGTTGTCGCCAGCGACTCCGTCCGCGCGCAAGTAAATACAAACTTAATCAGTGGCCTATGTATTGTTCCATACTTTCTCTCTCTTAGTTGAGGTAAATAAGGATGTAAACAGTTTTACTACATACTTAAAGCGATAATTTGGTCACATCGCCAAATACCTTAATTAACGACCTTGCCTTGCTGCTAGTGCCAATGCTCACAGGTTAACATCATGGAATTAAGTTCGAAATGTGCATCTTTGACGATGAAGGGTTGACGCCATTCAGCCGTACTTGGATTTTTATTACGATTACTCAATGTCTTGAGATGAAATAAATAAACGCAAAACGAATTAATATAAATGCTGCGAAGCGCCACGTAATCGAGGTCAATTCAAAGTGAAGCGGCGCTCGTTAGCAAACATCCTGATGTAATTAGATAACTCGGGATTTTATAATTACAGTCCGGAGCGCAGGCGGCCCGCGCCGCGGCGGACGGGGAGTTATTACCTCGCCATTGACACCTGCGTGCGCAATAGTCGCTACAAAAATACTGTGTTATATATAAATAGTAAAACTACGATATGTAACGTAATATTGAACATTTTAAATAATACGTTATAAGAACTATTTGATATTCCAGTCACTAGGTATTTCAGTTAATCTGGACCCATCAAGCTAGTCTGAGATACTCGCGGTGCCGAGGCGCGAGTGCCTACTACTAATCGAATAGCGAATGTTTCGAGCAGCAGTTACGCGCCGCCACCGCGCCGCCGCCGACGCCCTCTCCCTCATTCTCGGTGGTACCGTTTATTAACCTAACCTTCGGCTTACTGTCTGACTTGATGATTCGCTTAGAATTCACACAATCCACAAATTGTAGTCTGAATACAAACTACCTGATTCAAATACGTTTCAACATAATTGAGTTTGCCTTCAACTTGAATAACTTGTTAATATAACCGACACTTTTTATAATCGAAGAATTCTTTGAGCTCCGATATCTTCGGATCACGTGTTATCTAAATGAAATCTGCTGCGAGCGCCGTGTGCCAGGTAAGACACATTGAACAGTAAACAATAGAATTCGTTGCACAAACAGATGACTAGGAGCGCGGACCGCCACAAGTACACGACCACTTACAATGGTCAATACAACGACGGATCAGCGGCGCCGGACAGAATTCAATTGATTTTTTGACTTAAAACATTGATAATAAACTTGTGTTGATTCTAGAGATTCGGCAAAATGTTCGCCTCTCAAAATGAATTTCCTCAACGGGCGAGAGAAGCGCGGCCAGATCGCGGCTCGAACGTAATTTGTAACGCCGTAATCTCGGAATCGTTTAATTTTCCAATTTGGAGTCTTAAAAGATTTTCTTTGTAATTATCTCGGTAATACAATATGTACTAAGATAATTAATGACGGAGGAACAGTGGGGTTCTGTTTGTAATGAAGAGCGAAATAATCTTTTAAAACATACAATTTCTTCTAAAAATAATAGGACAGTGGACTGGACAGTCGGTAGGTTGTGTTGCTTCTGACAGAAAAAAAACTTTTTTTTTAATATCTGACCTTTCCATTACTTAAGTAATACCTGTTCTATAAATAAATAGAGTTCACTAGTTTTATTTTGCACAAGTCGTGATCACTCGTTTGTTAATATCTTTTTGAAAAAAGATATAAGTGTGAAAACATAATATAATATCACACAACGTTGATTTTTACGTCGATTGCATTGAGCGCAAGGCACCTCGAGAGTCCGCCAACAAAGTGCTGTTTGACGACACTTTTATGGCACGAGAGGTCTGTCTTAAGTGAAATATAGTGGCTGAGTTGGCGGAGCGGCGACAGCGGCGGCGGCGGCCGGAGCCAGCCAGCGCGCCCGCTCATTACTTCTGTGGGACGTTATCGCCGACGTTCTCATAACAAGTTTGGCTTCCAATCATTTCTTATAAAGTCGGTTTTTATTCGGTTTAATTCTCGGTAATTACAAAGCTTCAATGTGCCCGACTGGCTTGTGTCTCTGCTACTTGAATTTATTCTATTCTCAACTTACTACGTTTCTAATAAGCGTTACTTATTCGCTAGTCGTTGGATTGGTCTCGTACGTGGTTTTTTCCAGGGGTGGCGGATCACTCAGATGAAAGCTTAGAGGTTACGAAGAAAAGGGAAGCGTGTTACCCGCTACGTAACCATCGATCTTCACACTCACATAATTTTACAGAACCGTCTATTCCGCATCAATTTGTATTGTGATGATCCTCAAACACACACCGGTTGCTCGAGACTAGAGAGTGCGCGTCACGTGATAATGTTATAGATACCGCCGCCGCCGCCCGCCGCCCGCCGCCGCCGCCCGCCGCCCACCGCGCCACGTGCCCGCTAAATTAAAGGCCTTAGGATTCGTCGGCGCGAGAAATTAATGTTCACTAATTTACTTCAAGTTTTCTCGACGTGCTTAAGACGTATATGAAGACGTGTGCGTTAAAAAGTTTAATTGAGTCTAAAGCTTGGCTGATTTACTTATTTCTGAAATTGTTTATTGCATCCATCGTAGTGGGAAACATCATGAGAAGTCACAATCCGTGGCGGCTACACCGGGAGACCGCATGACCGCAACCACACAGGTTTAGAGACGGCTTTGTCATTGTCAAATTTGTCATTTTGTATATTCACAAAATGAATATCGTTTGTACGCGATACGTACACGCCAGTACCAGCTAGTGTGGGCGCCCGGCTTCGTGAGCGCTCGTGTTAACAGCGTTCCGTGTAATTACAGATAAATGCACACTAATTAATGTTAAATATTTCGATGGAAAATATGCTTATGCTCAGATTACGGCGGCGTGCGTTATTTGTAATTGGATAATAAAATTTGAATGATTGCGTGGCGCACGAATTAATATGACGTGTTTGCAATTGTCAGATATCGCGGCAGTGCCCGTAGTATAGTTAATGCGTATGTTAAGATATTTTGTCGATGTCCGAATAGTTTCCCATGAGTAGTCATTAACTTTCAAAACGATGAAGGCTTTGTTGGAATTGATTGATTGTAAGTTTATTCCGCTCTCTTTAGCTCAATCAGTGAGCGCGCGGCTCGTACCGGGCGTCAGCGAGCGCCGCGACGACACCGTGCGCGAGTGCCGGCTGCTTCCGGGAGAAATGTGTACAGAAGCGTGTCCTCAATGTGCACAGTGTACACATATAGGTATCGTTAAGATGTAAGATAGACTACTGACACTGACACTGAGACTGACACTGACACTGACACTGACACTGACACTGACACTGACACTGACACAGCAGAGCACGAGTCAATAAAACGTAAATTGAACATGATTAGTCGTTATTTCACGATAGTTAGTTTAACGACTTGAGATCTAAAAGGATTTTAAGATTACTGTATTCTAGTAAAAGCGCATGAACCTTATAGAGATCATTTATTTTTTGTGATTTAATTTACGACGACATAAAGCACCTATTTTAGTTGAGTCACGTGTCAAGTTATAACCATTAAAACTGAAATAACGCGTCGTTCTCGGACTGACTGGAACCAACACAAACTTAATGTCTTTTTAAAAATGCTTAATACTAAACTTCTCAGAAGCATGATGGTCGTAACGTAACACACGCACTTCCGTGAATGACGTCACGGAGAAATTAACATGAAGAAATATTATATTAATAGCACGTGTCGCCGCAACAACAACAACAAAAACAACAACTTGGACCACACAAAATGAACATTAAAGTTTTAAAAAATAATTTTGTGCTCAATAAACACGCACACACGCGCACATGCAGCCGTCGTGTATTTGGATGTAACATAATTGGTGGTCGTGTTGTCCCGCGCACCGGCAGCTCGTTACTGGGCCACCCGCTTCTTACATGTTATGTTTGTCCTCCAATAACAACTCACATCGACATTCGTTGTATGACGTACTCTTCCTTTTTGGATGTAATTTAATCACGTCCAGTGTACCAGCACATCTCCACGCGCACCCACACGACCCTCCTCGAGCGTCACTAGGTAAGGTCGTTCGATCTACTGTTATATACAGATACATTAGTTATTTTTCTTTTATCAGTCGGACACGACAACGCTCGTTATTTTTTTCAAAGCAATGTTTTTGTGTCTCAATGTTAAAAAATCTCGTCTCTCGAACATGTCGATGTCGTTGCGAACCTGTTTATTTGTGGTAATATTTGTTTCAATAAAAACATAACTTGTTAGTTGCGTCCGTACGCAGCTACTGCCCGCACTCCGCTAGGTCTAGTAAACTGATAAATATATGATCATTGTAATTCTATCTACTTTATATATAACATCAGTGAGAGGCGCCTCGTCGAATACTATACCAATTAAGTGAAACGAACATTGATTGCCCGCTAGCAAATATGATACAGCTCCTCGGCGCACATTCTCGCTCCCGCTCGTGATTGGTGGAAGCCAACATCGCTTGTTTTCTTCTTGCCGTTGTGTATATTGATGTGGTACGACGCAATTAGTAATTGATATTCGGTTTAAAAAATAATTTTCTAGTAATTTTAGTTTGGTCTTAATATTTACTTAGAATGGAAGTGTGGACTGTACGAAACCGTAGCGGCTCGCGACAGTAGAAGCATTAGAGGGACCACGCGGGTACCCACATTTTGTCAAAGGAATTGTATGTTTGTCCCAGCTTCATTCCGCAATCGCTTTTATGTAACAAAGTGAAATAATATCAATGACAGTAATATTCATGTAAGTCGGCAGACCGCGTGCGCCGAGCTCTGTAGCGTGCAGCGTGCAGCGTGCAGCGTGTAGCGTGCAGCGTGCAGCGTGCAGCGTGCAGCGTGCAGCGTGCAGCGTGCAGCGTGCAGCGTGCAGCGTGCAGCGTGCGGCCGCGGGTACCTTCAATATTTGAAGTTTTCAGACGGTCCGTGGCTCGAGTCACCGACTACTGCGCCAACTGATGTGTTTGTTGCCAAGGTTTTAATTAAATTTAAATTAGTTCGTCTGTTTAACGACAAGTTATACTTCAACTTTACTTAGTCATTTGGTAATGTTGCACATGTTCAGTCTTGCCGTAATGTTAGATACAAATTGAATTCATTTTGAAAGCCCAAAATGAATATTTTTATACCAAAAATAGTTGCACCGCTGTAGTTTGTAGCCGGCAGAGTTTAGTTGCATTTATAAGTAACTTTATTCAGAACTACTGTTTGTCCTCATTCGCTCCGCTGGATGTGAAGTTTAAGAAAAATAAAATGTAACTAATGTAGTTCGGTCCCGCGCGCTGCCTCGCTGATCGCGTGCTCTGCCGCACAATGTCGCCATTCGCTAAAAAATAAGGCTCTTACATGCTTTGCGACTCTATTAAAAATTTTGGAGTTTTATTCTATGCTATGGTAAATCTTTAAACATTCATACCTTTTGGAACTGAACGCGCTGCGTTACTTCAATCGTTAATTATTGTAGATCACATGCGCTGCGGATAGTTTCACTGTCGGCCGCAACAAAGATTGCGCCAAATACTTCGCTTTCCTGCACGAAGCGCCACAACAAGTACCGATGTTAATAATATAAAGTATACCTTTTCCCCTTGTATATAAAGTGGGCCAGTCATATAATTTGATCCTCCCGAGCTTTATTAAATTATTTGACAAATTCTTCCGCACTCAGAAAATTTTATTAGACATTTTTATTTCCCGGATTAAATTAACTCTGCTTTATGTTATTTCGTTTCGGAACATTTTTGCTTTTCAAGTCTTTCATAATGTTGGATCTTTTCTCTTTTGTCACACTCCCCGCCCCGCGGCCGCACGAAGGACGGTATCCATCATTTCATGTCTTTATGACGCTTCTATCAAAACGTGTTTCATTATTAATGAAATATTTGTCGTGTTGTGCGGCGTGTGCGTTGTGTGGTGCGGTGCAAGATACAAGCAGCCCACACAAATGAAAAGTCTCAAAAATCCAAATCACGTGCCGATAGTGTGACTTGAAGGGCGACATGCTTGCCATAAAAAAATATTCTTGTATGTTTTTGGGCTTCAAAATATATTCTAGTTGTAACAAGTGGAGCGCGCGGTGATGTACGCCGCAGTGTTTTGTTTGTGTATCACGTCGAGGTCGCGGCGTCTGGACGTGACCCGCTTCTAATATCTTTCTTAAATTTAATTTTCGATACTTTGTTTTCATAAAATCTCCGTCAAAGTAGAGTCGCAGAGCGGCGGGAGACGTCTAGTAGGTAGATCACGTATTAATAACAATAAAGTGTGTTCGGATCCCGCGGAGGCTCAGATCCCACCCTCGGAGATAGCAAGGTGCGCCGATGATGGATACGTCTCGTACGATATCATCATCATCATCATCATCATCATCATCATCGTCACAATTATATAATTAATGCTCACTCGTTATATTTAGGATAGACAGAAATTCGATTTAATATCCATAACGCTCGCTTTCGCCGACTGACCGCTTCTATCGTCTCCAGTTATTAATAACTTTCATTCGTTACAATCTCGAGCCATGAATAGATTCGCGTACATCAAACGGACTTGTTTTCGCAGCCTTATCTCTCCATTCAGAAGGCGTTAGTCATCAATTTAACGTCGGCTGGTTATAGTTAGCGTCGTTGATGTGCCTTTGTTCCGTGATGTGAGGCGCCCTGTTTAGATGCTGGAATGAAATCATCGGCAACTGTCGATCATTTACACGCAAATGTGAACTTGATAACGAACGTGTCACTATAATAAGGTATCCCATTGATTTTTTCAGCAATTTGAAGTCAACAACAATATTGTTTACAAATAGGAACTGTGTCAGACTTCGCATTAGAAGGTAAATGATACTGAGCGTTTAAAATACCTTTACAAGTTTCCATCGCCCACAACACTCCACACCTCACCACACACCACACCACACCACACCACACCAGCCCAGCCGCTCCCTAATTGATGAAAGATAAGTGGATACATAACATTCTGCATTTCATTGTTTAATAGTATATGAGGGGGAGCGCGGTCCGCGGTCGCATTGTTCCAACGCGAGCGTAAACTTTTTGCGCAGAACAATGTGCGCTCGATTTGCGAATAACATATTTTGATGCAATGTGCTCACTTCCGACCTGCAATTGTAAATTATTCCAGTATTTTGTTAACGTACGTTTGAATTTACAATTTACCGCGCATCCGAAACTCGAACAGTATTTATTAACTCATTTGGACTAATATCAGTAAAACATTTTGTGCTGCCCTCTATTGTTTGCGGAACAATGCACAAAGTTATAGTTTAATCTGCTTTATACGTCGTGTGGAATAATGTGTCGAATAGAACAAGGTTTATATTTGAGATGATGTTATTCATATTGCCGTCCGCGCATCAGCCACTGACCTTACAATATGTAATATGTGTGGAGCTCTCGTAGCCGAGATGAAAGTTTAACGGACACATAATATACGAGTAAGTCGCGTCGCATGTCGTTAAGTTTACGAGAGCCGAGACTTCCGGAAGTCGCTCACTTGAGCCATATTAAATGCGGGTATGATATTGCGATGTCAGTAAGCAAAACTACCAACTTCCTATAAAGTTCAATGAGTTGACAACGTAAGGGGCTTACGATCTACTGGCCCGCGTATTAATTGTTACTCTCCATATTTCCCTCACGGCACACACTGATAACAAAGTACAAGTTATATATATAACGTTATAAAGAAAACATGCATATTATAATATAGCATTTTCTAAACTTGATGGCGCCTCGGAACATTATACTAGTCGCTGCGCAGAATGCAACATTAGCTGCAGCGGCGTAAAGGGATCCAGATGAAGGCACTGCGCAGTGCGCAGCTCAAGACGAGTCGCCAAAAAGACTAAAACGTTTTGTGTTCTTGGTAAATTGTTTCTGAGCGATTACACGAAAGTTGTATGCAATGCAAGGATAGATTGAAAACATTTTTAATTGTTGCTTCGTGCTGAAAAATGTCGTATAGACTGTTACTGCTAATTACGGTGTCCAGCGTGGCAGGGCTCGGTATGCACGTAACTTGCCTTGACGAGGCGGACAATTTACACAAAATTACGTTAAAACATCAATTAAATTTCATCTTAATTGTAATGTTTCCAGCTTCTGAGATCATATCTGAGTGATGTTGTTATGCGCTGCGTTGTTAACGTTCCGCGTTGCTGAGTCGTCGCTCGCGCGCACCCGGTGTTATAATCATAAGCATCACGTGACGGTCGCTCAGGTATTAACTTACACTTAGGTACCAACTACAAAGTACAGCAATTAATTACTGTTATTGGCCATTAACTTGAGGTTATGTGCCTAAATTGCAGAGTTATTGCTGCAAGTAATTTGTTTATTTCTCAATTCTATGTGAGCACAGCTAGAAGAGGCGCACCTCCCCCGCACCACGCAAGACACCTTGAACGATCGCGAAAAGTGTATTGATTCAAATGATGTGATTATTGTATTACACAATAACATAACAAGTAACCGACGAGACAATAACGAGAACACTCGTCGAAAGGTGTAAAGGTCAGTCACCGTGAAGGTAATGCAGCTGCAAGTGCCGTCCACATACCACAGCGTCAGTGTAAGTACGTATAAGTATGTACCTATATACGAGTATAAAACTTTTGTTCCCAAACATTTGTGTATCACTTTTAATTTTACAAACTACGATGTGTGAATTAACAGATATAACCTGAACAGCGTTCAATAGACTGCGTCCATTATCCAGTAATTGTTTATACGTTATGAAAGCGCAGACATTTTGCGGAAGTACGTTCCGGTTTCCAAGTACTAGGTGGCGTTAGTGTCTGTTAGCACTTCCCCCTCTGGCCGCCAACTCCTGCAGCACCTCGCCAATAACATTTTATGGCGCTAAGCTTGTTCGAACTTGTTTCATATTTCGCGGCACTCGGCTACGATACAGAATAGCGTTCCATTGCAATAACACAATACGACCTGCATAAATGCTGTTCAACAATTGACAGAAAATATACGTATGTTTTAAGACATGGACTTATCGATTACGTAAAAATAAATTCTATTCGCCTCAAACTATTCTCGCGTCTTTGTTGCGGCGTCAATTACGTAAAAATCGTAATTCATTATAAATTCATAGGTTCAATGAATGGCCGCGCGCTCTCTTCAAATGAAGCTCACGCGGAAAGTAGATATAGTGCAAAAGGATTTCTCGAGTATAAAGGAGGCTAAAAGGGATAAGGGCAGGATCCGATTCTCCAGGAAACCTTTTTGCGAAATTGTCGGAAGATTTTCTTTAATTTTTTAGATTGGGCTCACAAATCTTTTTCTGTACAAGATACGTTATGACAGAAGAAAGGTGCCCGGGCCCGGTAATGTTTAAACTTACAATTTATTTTTGGTTATCTCTCGTCCTTACTGTTTGTGTTTACTGAAACTATCTCTGAAGCCGCTTTTTAATATACCAAGAAGGCGAAGGGGACCTCATCTTTTTATGTCTCATTGTACATTAGATGCAAAATATATTTTAAATGTAATATTGTGGCAGTGGCTGGCACGGCATTGCATCGTGTTGTTACACCAGTATTTGTACATGCAAGACAGCTCGGCCCCGGACCGCACCGCACTGCTCCGGGGGCCGGCGGTAACACCAGAGTTATTGCTAATGCACTGAATGTTCGCAGCGACTGTGATAAGGCATGTTCTCTAATTAAAGCTGCTGATTAATTTACTGGATACACGCTACAGATTATTATTGTATTCGTAATCAGAAAATAAACGATCAAAAAATTGATGAAAGCCGGCAATATCCGTCAGTAAAGAAATGTGTGAATGCAATTCGTGCGCTCCTGCCACCTGCCGGCCTGACGTCGGGGCTGACGTGACGCGAGGCGCCGCCTGTCGCCAGCAGATGACTTGTTTGTTTTTTGTTTCAATTTTAAAATCCGATCGAAAATGTTTCGACTGCACTGTGGTTGAAGTAGTTTGTAAATGTTCATTTCTAAACTATTTTTTTACATTATAGAATTATATATATTACTACAAGAGCTTGTTTTGAATTGTTAACTTTACTGACTAATGGCAGAAGTGGTGAATTTCTTGTCATTTCAATGTCCCGTAAGATGTAGGACATGTCTAGAACACGTCACAATTTTGTACTGCATAGTGAGGGTTGTCGAAGCCTTCCGATTTCGTGGGTTTTTATGACGACGAAAGTAACGCTTCACCACGACTTCAAGTGCTCGAAAAATTGTAAGCGCTATTAAGTGAGTCCCCCCAAGTCGTACTCGGGCGGAAACACTGACGTCGGCTACTCAGTTAACTTCTTTGACGTGCGCACGCTGACCTTGATTCAAATCGTTTCGTTCGAACGCGTGGGCCATCGACTATGAAGGAGCGAAGACCTGCCGTGTGTCTAATGCCCGATAGTTAAATGGGATGGGGGAATTAACTTATGTAACTCCTGTGCCCTCTCCCCAAAGTGTAACCTACAAAACACCAAAACTTTTGCGCCGTTGCTGAAGACGGACTAAATTTAGGTCTTCGTCACCTATAAACTTTTTGGCCAGCCTGCCGCCAGATGGAGGTGTTAGACAATAACAACATTTAGCTGTTAACCAAACAACAGAAGCGTTTAATGAGTGCAGATTGTGTTAGCAAATCGCCGCTGCACGCCCGCACTCGCCGCGTGCGGCGCGCCCGCGGGCACCGCGCACAATGTCGTTAGCGCCAACTCATTTAATGATATTGAATGAACGGAATCCTATTGACGTAATGAATGAATGAAACAATTTCAGTGTATGTATAATTCAGTGTGTATTTTGATTTTGAATTGCAATTGAATTGAATTGTATTGAATTCTATTCTGTAACAGAGAGCTGACAGTGACCGCCGCTGTCCATAATCCGCAGACAGATTAACAGTTTTGTTACTTTAAACGACGTAATTACGAATAAAAATTCAATTCGCGCGCCATCCAACTGCACTACTTAATAGTTTAACATCCAACTGTAGTTTGGAGTTTAGATAAAAAGTTTTAAGTCGTCCATAAAATTTCATTTGAGCATTTTGCTTTCAATGTCGGTGTACTTATTGTCTCTACGCAGGCTCATTTTCGATTCACTGCGTACACGTGTGCTCGCGTACACACCCGGCGTCCTTTGTTCTCGGTCGGACTGAGTCACAGCAATATAAGAACAAATATGAACCTCTAATTGAGCTTTGTGAGATCATTTAACGTTCCCAATCTACGTCCATGTCACCGAAAGTAAAAACATTCAATTAAATCAGGCGATCAAATATTCCACTAGTGTCGCTAGTGACTGAGGCGATAAATGTATTTTTATGAACTGATTAGTGTTCTAGTAATGAGACGTCCTGAGTGCGTATCGATATAGGCTGGTGAGCGGACGCCGGGCGAGCGCGGGCCACAGAGTCAACAGCGCGGCCGACCTCCTCGGATCCTATTAAAACTTTTCTCAATTACGGCCTTCTGTTTGGGAACGCGCCTTAATCCAGATAACGGCTTGAATATTGATGGACTTCATTTAAATACCTACGCTCTGCAAATTTCATATCAGTATGTGTTTCCACAAATACGCACCTTTGTGTCCGACTGGCTCTTAGAACTAACCTTTTGTGGTTCAATAACATTCTAAATAACTTTAATTCCTACAACATACTCTGCAGAACTATTTATTAAACTTGTGATACATTTGTGACACATTTAACGTACGATCTACTGCCGCTACTCCGACACGAACCGACAGCGAAGGAGCTTATGTTGACTGGAGTCCGCTGCCTCAGTATTCCTGAGTACCCACGTATATACAAGTATGTATGTACACACCGGAGGCTCCGCGCTTAGGTCGGGAATTGGGCCGAGCGGGGAACTGAACTCTGAAAGGGACTGTGGGTTCACAACTACATTACTCGCTGTCCACGAGCCGAGACATATCAAGTAATGTTGCTTACTCATGTTTCACATAGAGGGTGTTTTAATTAGTTATGTGCTCTCGAACGACTCCGCCGAGCGCCTGCAACACGATACAGTCTGACTAACACAAATTAATATGATGTACGAGTATAGTTTTGTTGTTGCAACTGTTTCGACGACAACGTTTGATATTTGAATCTTTAAAAGTCAGTAGCGAATTTCTTTTCTAAAAGCTGCATTTACTTTTGCAGACCTCAAAGGAGTGATGTTAAATAGGTTAGTGAAAGTTTGAAGTAAGCAGACTTCGAGTATATATAGAAGAGATTTGTCGATGCCAAGCTGTCGCTCAGAGCCGGCGTGTCCACCGCCCGCCGCCCGCCGCCCGCCGCCCCGTCCGCACCACATCAGCACAAACGCCGAGCACTGCGCTGCACTAAACGGCGCACTCTTTCAAATATTATTATATCTATCAGATTTCCAATATTTTACATAACTCGATAACTTATTGAAACCCTATATCTAGAATTTCATCACATGTAGGTGATATTAACATTGCACAAAGCAACATAGCGGAACAAGAACTCTCCGAGCACGCTCGCGCTGCGCCTGACACTGCGCCTTATGTTAGCAGGTATCAAAGGTGTAACAAATTATCTTGATACTGTTAAATCATATTCGGTTTGGTATATTGTTTGCCTGGTCACACCGCTGGAGGTTAACACGAGTTCACTTTATGCATACGTAGTAGTAGAGAACGGCCAGACGTGGCAGCGTGCTCGACTAAAGTCCGGCGGAGTGGCTACGTGCCGCGCGCGTGTGTTGACGATAAGAAGCTTTAATCAGTGACAGGTCACAAGCAGGCCGCGCGGCGCACACTAGCCGCTTGCTGAAATCAGAATTGTTTATCAGGATAATAAATTAGCGCACTGGGAACATCTAGCTTGATTAAATGGAAAACTCTCAAAGAACTCTTTGTTGATTGAATAGTATTTACTTAACTAAAGTATCTTTATATAAATGACTTACATAAACTGCGAGAAATGTACGCCTTCACAAACTCACTGGAACATGATGGTTTTATTATTCAATCTTTCTAATTATCTACTAGAGGAGTTTTCACTTCTTGCGACTTTGTTCGTCTTAATACAAATTAAAGTTACATCTGAGAATGTACAACTTTGTAGAAGGTGATGGGATTCTGAACCTGCGACCGTTGCACCAACATTTGTCTATTGCATGTTATAGCATCAGCTAATCTGACCTGATTACTGAATCTCCGCGGACACGCTGTCCGGCTGAGTTGTCGTTACACTCTTATGACGCTTCAAGAACCCTTTTACTTTATGCCCCACCTAATAATACATTTGATTTTTTCCAAAGAAGTAAGTAACAAATATATACAGTGTAAATTGATAGGCCTACGCATATAATTTATAAGTTACGGTCGAACATACAGACAGACATCGTGGACACCTCGCGCCGTACGTTATTATAAATTGATAACTTTATGGTATCAATAAAGTATAACCTTATTGAACATTTTATTACGACATCATCGAGCTTTTCTGGCGTCTAATAAAATATTACAGTATTTGTATCATTTTACATAAACTGGCTCGCACGCTGCCGTGAACACACTCACCGTGCACTGTGCGGCACAGCGAGGCACCGCTTGCTTGACCTTTAAACTAATCCAGGTCAAAATATTAAACTTATTAGCAAGTAACAAAGACATAGTTTTCCAGTTTTGTTTTCGATTCATGCGGTGTAAGCTACCATGTAGAATTATTTATGTTTACGGTGGTACAATAAAACAACTTAGGCGACAGATTTCGTTTGTTCTGAATTAGAAAATTATACATTTAGCATAGGAAACATCAGAAATATA
>JAODUI010000027.1:9342779-9352793 GCA_027563995.1 Papilio gigon
TGTATAATGCGACGTCGTAATAAGTAAATGATAGAGCATTAACACTTATTGAATAATTACTACGTAATGTGTTAAATTGAGACATAGAGACAACACTAGGCAGCGCCGGGCCGCGACGCTGTCGCCGGCGCAAGCTCGCCGCAGAGTCGTGGCCCTCCTGCTTATTCCTGAACTTGAACATTTTACGGTATAACATTTTTGAACTTAAATGTTACCGACTTTGGGCCTTTATTTTGTTACAACTATTACATCCGTAATATCGAAATGTTCATAACACAAAAAACAATGTATTTGTCACGGCTACGTGCAGCCTAGTCCGCGAGTTTACTTGGCCTTAGTCCCACTAAGGCAGACGCGACGGAGACCGTTAAGTCCTCGTATTGTGGTGCTAATTGATTCATATTGATTAAAGCACATGCCCCTGTTCCTGGTGTAAATCCACTGCAGAGGACTTGCGGCGGCCGGCCCTCGCCAGCACCCATCCGACCGTAGTCACTTACTTTTCTGTCTGTACATATTATACGTATGTTTAATCAATAGTGCTCTGCTAATCAATAACATGTGTCATGTGAGAAACTATGCGGGGAGGAAAAAATAAAAAAGGAACGAATAATTTTATAAGGCCACCAGTTAAAAGTCGATAAAAGATTCAACTGGCTGCGCGTCACAATCCATAAGTTTATCTTACTCTTTTACATATCATTCGGCTTTTAAAAATGTCGACACAGCTGAATGTCAACTTTGTCATTTACTCTACTGGACGTGATAATGTACCTATCTGATATACGAGTATATCTTATAGGGAAGTGTAGGAGACCAGCCAGCAGCAGCAATGGAGCGGTGCGCCACACGCCCTAGCCAGATACACGCAAGGCCCCCGCACGCTTTGTGCAGGGAGCGGCGGGCGGAGCGGCGGGTGGACCGGCGGGCCGCTGGCGGCGGGTGGAGCAAGGACGTTGAACTCGGAACTCGCAGAATGTTTGGAGGGACGATTATCGATAATTCCATTTGGATATGTTAAGGAAACTAGAAGCGCGCGAGCAGCGGAGAGCGGGCGGCGCCAAGGGCGGCGCGTCATGGGCTCCTTTCAGCGCAGCTCACATCACCCTTAGCAGCACCTCCGGTGCAGTGCCATAAGCAGACTGTAAGAAGAAGGCCGCCTGCGGTGCACGCGTGGCGCACGCGCAGCACCGCAGGCGACATTTGAATGACATTTGTGCGATGTGTGCTCGCGGACAGCCTCACAGGACAGTGCTTTGGCCTATTATTGTTGTCGTTCGAGGCATGAAAATCATGTCTTTTCTGTACAGGGTGAAAAATGTATTGTTAGGCGCTCGCCCGAGTGACATTCAGCTCGGGCAAGGAGGCATTACAGTTACCGACAGTACCTACCTGGTGAGGTCTACTTTTCTTCCAAAGACCGGCGATGGGATCTGTCATTGCTACACAGACATTTTGTTTCCGTGTCATTTGCAATTAACCTACAAAGGTCTATAACCTACCTAGCCATTGATTTGTGAAGTAATAATTCGGCGGTTCCTACACAAGGGCTAAGGATCGGCGGCTAGGGCGCGCGGGCGCTCGGGGGCGCGGCACGCAGTCATTGTGACAATAAACAGGCGGTAATGGCGCCGCGCCCGCCGCTTAATTAGCGGGCAGTCGCTCCCTCGCGGATGCGCGCCGCACGCCGCACGCCGCACGCCGCACCCGCTCGCTCTTTTAGCAACTGTACTATCTGAGCAGAGTTTGTCGAATATCTTAGCGGCTCGGAACATCGTAGGAGTCCCAGGTTACTTGTATCCCTGCACTTCAGAAGCGTCGGCGGAGCGCACTCGGTGGCTGGATGCGTGCGAAGGTCACTTTGGTACCGACTCAAAATTCTAAACGGAATAAGAAGAAGTCACGTCTCAGGTTGACTTGGATTCAAACTCTGCCACCTTCAGCCACCTCGAGTGCTACTGAAGCTTCGCCGGGCGAGGCTCGGACGAGACGAATTTGGCCGGGCCGCCTGTGCATGTACAGTCGTTCCATCTCTTCTCTCGTTGAATAATATAAATGTTAAAGAGGGATAGTTGTTCCGGATGATACCATAACTTTTCTCTCAATTTTGGAAACTAGTAAGAGAAGGGCCACATGACACTCCGCACGCTCGCGTCCGAGCTCTCGTGTCGGTGGCGTGTGAGAGCGAGCGGCGGTCAAACACCAACCCAGCGCTGGCATCGACAACGTGCGAGTATTCAAATATAATCATATTAGCCGTTCCTATGTTTGCCTCAACAATATACACACACATGCATATGTTTGCGCCCCGTACGTAAATTCGAGGAAGTGTCAAATAAGTTCGTACCGGTGCATTCTACCGTGTAGGCGAGCCACCTTGTCCACAGGCCGGCGGCGAGCGGGCACGCGCTCCTTGCCGCGCTGTCACCGTAGACGTGTTATCGACAAACCTGCTTATTTGTCTCATCAATAATAACATAAAAACTTTCCGAAATAAATCGATCGACAATAAAAGACTTTGTCAGCCAGCTATTTGTGTAGGTATATATAATGTCACATTTCCTTTGAATTTAACAAAACCAATACATATAATACGTAGATTAAAAAATATCGATTTTTTCTTTAACAAAACTTTCCCTTGTTGTTGGAGAGCGGTGCGAACCGGGGCGGCGTTGTTTCGCAATTTTTGTTGCTAGGTGGCAGCACCATCACGTCCACTTAACCCGCAAAACAGTAAACAAGCTAGCATTGATGTAGAAGGACGGATCAAACCCTGGGCCCGTCGCTGCGGCGTGCGCTCGAGTCGCGCAGGCCGCCTGCTCATACGTCGTCGGGAAAGCAGCCGAAATCAGCGTGCGGGCCGCTCTCAATATGCATGAGAGAAAGTGGTCGAGACAAGTGACCGCCGGCCGCCGCTCGCCGCTCGCCGCCGCTCGGCGTCGACACCATTTTTATTAACTTGAAAGGAAACTGATTATACTTATAAAACTCCTTTAGAGCCGATACATTCGACGACATCGAATTTGATGCCGCCAAAGCGAGGGCTGCGGCGACTGGCGCTGCGCTGCCACGGCGTGGCCAGTGTGACGTGCGCGGCCGGCGCGCTCGCTCGAGGAACGGGTTCTAGCAGCGAGCCGCGCCGGGCCGTGAGCGAGTTGCAGCGGCCGCGCGACCGTTACTCCAAGGCTAACTGGCGACCCCACTGCCGCGCCGCTTCTCACTTATTTGGCGGCAATATCATAATTATTACAAATATATAAAATGGTACAATGTAGTGAGCGAGGCGCGGGCCCACCGCTATGCCGGTAGTCGTTACGCGATTCATCGTGTGGACCCCCGACCGCTGAGTCGGAGCCCGTGCTTGCAGGACTTACCTAGTATAAGTCGTGGTAACGTTGTTACAGAAAAGGGTGGGCAGAATCTCGAATGCAAACGAAGATTCTATCAATCTCTCTATTTATGGTTCTTGCTACTACTCACTCTGAGACGAGGCGGGGCTGCAGCGTTAGCATCAACTGGGCCTCTTCCCATTAGCCGACAACTGTTTTTTGAATAATTTTTCATGATCATTTCATCTTCTGTAAATATGTTTTTTCGGAAGACAACTTGTATTGGTTTAAGTGATACCTGCCTTGATCATCTTTCAACAATCGGTGTGTAACATTCTTAATAACTTAAATACCTACGTCGTGTCAATTTGTAACAACTGCACTTATATTGTACATCTTGTTAGTTGCGTCGTTGTGTATTAGCATGCAAGGGTGTTATTTAGCCTCTTTTAGGCTTTTTTTTCTTTTTTCAATTAATTTATGTACAAGGCTGTACTATATATCATAAGTAAATAAAATAAATAAAAAAGTATTGTTTTGCTTTGTTAATTTGGGATGATCTGCAACCGGCGCACCGAGACATGCGGCTGTGCAGGCGGCGGGGGACGACTGCCGGGGTTGCGGCGAACATGAGCCCCTGCGCTTTACACGTCTGTTCTGCGGGACCTCGGCAAAAATATTCGTATTGACTCAATAATCACACGGCTCAACGAAAAAAACGTTTTTTGTTTGCTTTTCATTATTTTTTTGTTGTAGGAAAGACTTGATGATGTTAGTTCATTAACGTGAAGTGTTAGGAGCGTGCCGCAGCTGCCACGCGTGCGGCGTGTAGTCAACGCTGCGTCCGCGCGCCCGACAAACAAGTCACAAGTTACTTGAAACATTCCTCGGGAACGTTAACTCTTATAACGTTACCTACGCACCTTCAATATAATTAAAAAGCAAATAATGTTATAGAAACTTGTTCCCTTTTTCATCACATCCCATTCAATGTACAAGCACTGTTCTCTTGTTTCCATCTCGCGGAACTATTCAAAGATATATAGTGGTTTGAACATTGCGTGAATGTGTGTATGAGATGGATGTGGGCTTCCCTGCGACGCCAAACGGTTGCATCCTCGGGGTGTGTTCGTCGGAGAAGTAGCGAGCGAGGCCAACCGCCGCAGCGCCACTGCCCGCTGCTGCCGCCGCCGTCGGCCGGCGACGGCGCAATGAGCCCGGGCTGCGGTAGCGGTGCGCCGACGGATGCTCTCGAAATAGCTCCTCTATCGTATATTATCATTAAGGTGTCGTCGACTTCATCATGGCCATGGCTATGAAACCCGTTTACCCGCGGAGCAGCCGGCGCGGTCGCGGAATGCGTCGCCGCGCTGCTGCGCCTGCGCGCCACGCACACAGTGCGCGCGCTCACTGTCACATAAACATTATTCCCCACACCTATATACATGATTCTTTACATAACTTCATAAAAGACGTCACTAAATCAATCAAAACATGACACACGCCTGTGCTCCTCTGCCGCAGTCGAACTGTGCGAGGGAACCGCGGCATCGACGCCTCGCCGCCTGCACGTGCACTCGTACATTCGAGGTCCAGTCCTTCATATTTCGGCGAGGATGGCAGGCCTCACCTGCGACCTGACCAAAAACACAAGTCTCGCTATGCTTTACCGTTATTTTTATGTGACACTGCGCAGTTACAGTGTGAGGTCAACAGAGTGTCGATTTAAAAGTAATAATAATATTATAAAATGACTGGTATGGTGCAGTTTCAGTCATACTTCTCGCTGTTTAGCAGCGCGGCGCCAGCAGCAAGCTATGGTCAGAGAACGCGAGGCGACAACGTTGCCCGAAGCCCTATCTCCGCCACACAAACCTAGTTCGGTGGCCATCGATTATCTGATAACCGCACTAATACCATCCAAAATACATTATCAGGGATAAGGGCGATAGCAGATAGGCCCGAAGGCGACACGACGGCAGCGCGACCCGCCCCCGCCCCGCGCCCGCTACTGGCCCGCAGATAACATCATTCTTCGAAGCTGTTCGCCTACTCATTGATAATTGTTTATATACGTTTTGCGAACAATTTATACATCGACTACTTGTCGTCGCCAAATTTTGGCTTAACACTATGTTACGTTGCGGGAGTGGGCTAAGAAGGCAAGCGGCAGTGCCGGCTCCTACAGTCAAATTGCTTCCTTGGAGGGTGTGTATGTCGAGAATTTATATAAATTCCTTTGTGAGCTCCTGCTTCCTAAACGACTGAACCTGTTGTGTACCGTACGGAGTCTCACGATTGCCATTCTGTTTATGTATTGCTAGTATCCGTGTAGGCGAGCGACCGCCGCCGCCGCCGCCGCCGCCGCGCTTCGTCTGCACTAAGAACTTACACGAAACGCGAAAGATTGATTTAGCATAAATATGCTTATGAGCTTTTCCCTTTTGTCTTTGTTTTTTGATTTTTTTATAAATATCCCAGCCAGCCGTGGCGGAGTCACGTGGTGACGAACATCTGTACATGCATCCATACAAACTTTTACATTTAAAACATTAATTAGATGTATACTGCATATTGACTTAGCGAATACAAGGACGCGAGGAGGAGGTGTAGGCGTAATGAACATCTCTTTTCCTAACGCACGGGTCACGCGGCGCGGCCCCGTGCCGCAGTAACGCCGCATATAACATATGACCGAGCTCTTCTCTAATGTTTGGCGCTCTGAAGTGATATCGACGAATTTATCGAATCTAAAACCGTAACGAAATTGTCTCGCTGCCGACCGACAGGAGGCGGGGATTGTAGGCGCAGACTCGTTAGCGAGCAATCGCCCCGGTGTACTTGTAACGTGGCCCCGCGTTGAATCAACAGTTGCGAGGCGCACCCTACTCGGCCGCCCAATCGTCCCAAGCTGGGGCAACGTCCGTTACGACCGCTCAACACGTGTCAGCTCGCACGACCGCCGGCCACAAGTCACCCTGACAGTTGGCCTTCATTATCGTATCGTCTAGGATTCTAGGATGTTAGCATTAATAAAAACGCGGTTTGCATGGGACTCATTTATTTTATGTATAAGATGGTGTACATGATCTCACATTTACCCTTGACATATCCACTACCTACCTACACTGTACTTGCGACGAAGCACCGGTTGCGCGACGGTGTGCGCCCGTCCGACCGCTCACGGTGCTCTTCCCGCTGGCGCGCCGCTGCTTCTCCACTGCCGCGCCGCTGCAATAAGTAATTTCGTTAAATTTGTTGTAAGGTCGCGCACGCTCTCGTTGATGTCTTTTCGTCGGGCTGTGGCCGGCGCAAGGCCAGCCTTACGCGACCTCGCGGCCTCCTACGACTCGGGCACGTCGGCAGGCGGGGCACTTGCCCAGCACTGCGGTACCTGGAACTCCGACTACAGAAAAGTAATGCAATCGATAATATAACAAGAGCTAAAGAGAGTTAAATTAATCCCGTGCTGATATCTTACTAATAATGAGAAGGTTTGGATGGATGTATGTTTGTTGTCACCTGACTCCAGGAAATCTGAACGTCTTAGGACAACCTCTGGAACAGCGGAGCCAGTCGTAGTCACGTGCTATTTGTTGAAAGCTAGAACAGCGCGCAGGCTACGATCTAGATTGTTAACATTCTAACAAAAAATAATAATAATTTTCTTAACGTAAGTCCACTGCGGGCTGCTCACCAAAATTAAATGAAATTATCTAACGTCAAGAATCAGGTTGGACGCACACGGCAACGCTGGGAGGGTTTCAACCACTTGCCAATTAGAGATTTCAAAAATAAATGTGAAACCAGTTGATGGACCGAGCTTTGTGTACAATCCGACATTTCTTTGTATACAAGTAAAGTAGTGGCTTTAATTGACGGCGCAGTGAATGACTGGTGAATGAATGACTGCACTGAATGACTGTTTGGTTGGCTCGCACACATTCAAACATCGTCGCACACATAGCGCGGGCAGCGCGCACGCGCTTCTTCAAACGTTTAATTTACTTTCAATTAATAATAATAGTATTGGCCCCGTAGTCGTCTCTGCAAATAGGTTTATCCCAGTCAGCCTCTCCGGACATCTGACACGTCTGGGACTTCGGGATGGTGTGCTCCTAGCTCAAATACAGAAAGCGGTGCTTCTCGCCACCGCTCGAATTGTCCGCCGGTTTCTCTCCCTCTCTCCCTGACTCTCGGCCGCTCGGTCTTCCCTCGGTTCCCCAGGGAACCCCGCCGGGCTGGAATTATCTTTGTATATATGTATATTTTATTTGTTATATATATTTTGTAGTATATTTTATAATCTTGTATTATTTATATTAGTTTTCATTTTATTGTAGTAATGTTTATTGCATTCTAAGCAGCCCGACGGAGACAAAATATTAAATACCATAATAATAATAATAATAATCATTTAATCTATCCACGTAAAGAAAAAACAATAAAAAGATAAAAACAAAAATTACACAGGATATAGGAAAACAAACAAAAAGTGGATAAACATGTAAGCGAAAAAAATAAACACAAGAGTTGCAATGCTGATAGGATAAGGCCCTTACTCAGCCTCGTGCGTATTACTGGGCAGTGATATGCGCTGTTACTCGCGAGGGCCTCTGTCGGCGCGTCAGCTGCAGCACGACACGAATAAATAGACAAAAACAAATATTATTTTTGTTTTTGTCTATTTATATATAAATAATAATCTAAATAACAAATATCTATACAAGTAATGTAAAAAAAAAGGAATTATATTGATTACAATTTACATATTACAATGACACCGTCAGCGCCGCAATCAGTCCCAAGTGTCAAAGTAAATAACCTAAATTGTCCCAGTGGCACTCTCTGTCAACTCATTTACCTACATTAAGTATTCTATTAAAGTTTTCTTTCAAGTAAGAACTGGTACACCTTACGTTTGACAAACTGTTTACTGCCAGGCTGCTGCTGCTGCCGTCGCCACTCGCTCTAGCACTCCTGGTTTTACAGCAATCAAAACCAAGTAAGCTTAGCAACTTTCAAATGCTATGTGAAAATGCGTACCTAGCCGGTGCGACCTCCGCCGCTGATTGGGTCATTTATAACCTCAACAGTTATACAGTAAGGTAAGTACATTTATATGTATTAAAACGGAACAGAAATTCCTTCCGGTGAACAACCGCACCAACTTACCTTACCTACCGCACCTTCGTTACATTGAAAACGTAAAAACAACATTTCTGACAACTAACTGATTTATGTGTCCCACCTTATATCCAGCTGTATCCCACCATATATCCAGCTGTATCCCACCTTATATCCAGCTGTATCCCACCATATATCCAGCTGTAACCCACCTTATATCCAGCTGTATCCCACCATATATCCAGCTGTAACCCACCTTATATCCAGCTGTATCCCACCTTATATCCAGCTCTATCCCACCATATATCCAGCTGTATCCCACCATATATCCAGCTGTATCCCACCACATATCCAGCGACACGTACTGTCTCGCCGGGACGAGGCAACAGGCAAAGCGAAGTGAAGTGAACAGCTTCAGTTCGTATTTTGTCTGGAACAGAGCGAACGCTCGCCGCTAGGCATACCTCGGAAGAACCAAACCAAGTTACAATGAAGGTATACTTCAAAGAAATAGAAAAAATATTTAATGTTATTTTTCATATCTTTCAACTAAACGTTTTGTGTTCACACACGTTCCGCGGATGTCACGAAACTGTGAAGTATCGTCACAATGTCGCAGTGTCGTAGTGTCGTACTGTCGCAGTGTCGTAGTGTCACAGTGTCGCAGTGTCGTAGTGTCACAGTGTCGCAGTGTCGTAGTGTCACAGTGTCGCAGTGTCGCAGTGTCGCAGTGTCGTAGTGTCGCAGTGTCGTAGTGTCGTAGTGTCACAGTGTCGCAGTGTCGTACTGTCGCAGTGTCGCAGTGTCGTAGTGTCGCAGTGTCGTAGTGTCGCAGTGTCGTAGTGTCGTAGTGTCGCAGTGTCGCAGTGGTTCAGGAGCGCAGAGGACAAGCATACAGACATTTATTTATTGATATCCCAATTATTGAGTGGCAAAGAAATAAATGAGAAATACAAGTCTACCAACCTACGTATAACTGATTGCCGATCCTCATGAGCTAAACTCTGTTGTTGTCGGTGGCAGGCATCGTGATTAAATATATGAAATCAAAGAAATGGATAGAAAGCGAAGGCGACCGCCACTCACGGCAGCAGTATCTACTTTCAAATAGAACGAATATGGTATTGGCTTTCTGTAATAAGCAAAAATATTTCACAGTAAGAAACCACAGCACAGAGACAACAAAATATTCCACCACTAACGGCTCGCCCAGGGCTTGCGTGCGCCACCGGCGTCCGTACGCACAGAGATACTCTGTGGGCTCCGCTTTGCAACCACGCGCGAACGGCATCAATAAGAGTCGGGGGGCGTGCGGCAGCTGAGGAGGCAGAGAGCGGCGCGCTGCCTGGCCGCAGCCTGTCGCCCGCGCAACGTAATTGCCACGTAGCCAGCAGTGGCTGTCGAGGAGCTATGTTTACATTTCAGTGTAGCTGAGTGGTAACATGATCAGGTCGGTTAGTGGAACGTGTTGAAAGAATCAGTGTGACTGTCGGCGGCGAACAAGTACGCGACCGCGTGCCCGACGAGGACAGGGCGCCTGGGGCGGAGCGGTGTGCTG
>JAODUI010000027.1:9356741-9367591 GCA_027563995.1 Papilio gigon
CGCACTTATCATTATCACGTATTATTCCAGCAGGACCAGCGCTCATGATAACGGGACGCTTAAATGTCAATAGGTAAATACACGTATGTTATTTTAAGCAGTGGGCAAATCGCATCGGCGCCGGACTTCCCGCAGCATACCGGCTGCTGTGGGAGTCCGAGTCTCATCCTCGCTCCCCCAGTTGAAGCGACGGAGATCAACAATCTGCCCTCGACCGCGCACCGCCGCTGCCCAGCGCGCAGGGGCGGGGTGTCTCCGAGTCGCAAGAGTGTTCTGTTGCCACGAATCCCTATAAAAGCTGTGACGTGGACAAGTAAGTAACTAAAGGGTTGTAGGACAGTGAATGTCTTGGGATCTATTTTTGCTGCATTTGCAGCCTGGATCTTCACTGGAATAGGTAACTGTGGAATACTTTGTGAAGTATTCTCGAAATATTTCGTTTAACCGAGCAAGCTTCGCAGTCACAACGACGACAACAGACCTGTACCTCTCCGTCCAGCCGCTTTTAGCAGATTCTGTGCTACCACTGGCACTCTATCAGGCCCGACAGACTTCCCATTCTTCATTCCGTGCACTAGTCTCTTTACTTCACCGCCGCTGCTACCTGCCGCCCGCTGGCGGTGGCGACACCCGTGGAGCCGCGACGCCACTTCCAACATTCTCGCACTCTATCAGTTCTTCAAAACATTCCTTCCATCGCTTTTTAATATCAACATTCGTCGATACCTTAACGTTGTCGACTTTTATCCATTTCAAAACCACATAAATATCGTCTGTTTTGCAAACGCTCGGTTGCCCGCAACTTCGTCTGGACAGCCTAGATTTTATTTTAAAAAGTAGCCTAATTTACTTTCACTCAGCTCTCACCGTCTACCTTCCGATTTAAGTCCCGACAAAATTGGTCCAGCCGTTTTGGACATTACCCGAGCGAACCGGACACGCGGACAGAGTTATTGTAATATAAGCACCACAATGGTGAACATCTTGTCTACGCAACACGGTACGCGTCCTCCAGCACCACTGAGTATTCAGTGGAGTAGCGGTCGAGCACTGGCTTCGTCGTCGTAGAAATATCACATCCTTTACATGACAACACAGTGTGCACCTGTCTTTATAATTTAACAAAACGCATTTTCATTTTCGCGAACAAGATACATTTAATAAGTACATGTTCGGACATAAGAACCGAAGGCAGACGCTGCCTGTGCACAAACATATGAACACTGACAGGTTTTGTCGGGACATTTACTGAACGATAGCTGATGTCATCGGGAGTAAATTAGGCTATTTTTTTAAATTGTACACTGACGAAGTGGCGAGCAACCGCTACTCTATTTCACAGTTACAAGGCTGGTGTTCGAAGAGGACGTGTACTTCGCGACCTATTAGTTTCATTATCAAGTAACATGGGCCTACAAACTTATATGAAGTTAATTCAAACTATCGGCCGTAGGTTCGAATCCCGCCATTCCAACATCGTCGTGAACCACGTCCTGGCATAAGTTTACCTAGAGTGGTTACAAGAGATATTAAAAATTCATAACAAAAATGTACTAATATTTGCTAATATTATTATACAAAAAACAACAAGCAAACATAACGTTTTAATAAGTGATGTGCCAATATGCGCCATTACTGGAGAAACGTAAGTGAAACTGTCATCGTTTTTCTTTCTTCATGATATATTATCACGGTAAAGGTTGTTATTGAAAAAGTACTATAATAAATTAATCGTTTATACATTAAAACTAAAAGCTATGGGAAAAATATAATTTAAAATTATTTGTAAGAGGAATTCATGACAGGAATAATTCTGAAGAGTAAATCACTTTTACTGCCTCCAGGCAGAACACTAAGCTTCAAATTGGGCGCTAGTGAGTTACCACTGACCTTTTTTTTAAAAAATGGATTTGCAATTTATAACCTGAGTATTCACAGTAATCATCTATTATTTACAGTTATACATCCACATGAATTGAGACATTCTAAGGATTTTAAACAATATATCAAAAATAAACAACAACAAGCTAGCAAGCGGGCATCATAATGAAATACAAATGCTCCTAAAATTACCAAATAAACCTACCACATTAGGCTTCTCGTGAGTTTTTAATATTTTATTCTGGCAATCTGTACCCTTGTAACTGCCGACCGTTTATTGGTCAAAATATGACGCTGTCAAGTTTGACATTGTTAGTTTACATATTTACCGAGTGCCTCAATATTCTTGAAACTTATCGAATTCTATGAAGCCTTGTGTTTTGTGTTGTGTGTAGGCTTTTTATTCTAAAAGAATAGTCAAAAATAAATACATTAGGCAGCGTGTTGTTATTTATAAGAATAAACTTTTTTGTGGCGTCCTTTATATAGTTCTAATAGAATGATATATGGTCTTACAAAGTAGGTGTACCAAATAGTTTAAGATGGCGCAACGTTTTCCGTCGGGAGGAGCAAGTTCAGGCCCGCCGCCGCCTGGTCCCATGCAGCCTCAACAACGCTATCCAGGACCTGCACAACCTCCGGGTTCTCCTTTGCAACAAAGACCTTATTCTGGACCTAATTTCCCGGTAATCTTTTGAGTAAAACATATCTCGACAACGACTACCTTACCAAATAGGCAAGCATGCTTGTATTAATTACGGTCAAAGCCCGATGAAATAAACCCTGATATAAATGTAATAATCGACAAACTTGCTTAAGTCTTTGAAAAATATTCGCACCAAGTTGTTGGAAGTATGACTTAATTTTTTTTTGTCTAAGCAAACAGACTTAACAGAAATATAGGTTTTCTTTTGAAGCTGTTGAGGCACCTCTCAATGATGCATCTGCAAGTTAATAAATGTTATGTCATGTTCAACTCACTATATGTTCTCACCCAGCAGCTGAATTCCTCCCCTATATTAATGATAACTAGGCAATAGTTAATGATGCTGGCCTATTGTTTGTTGGTTAATCTGATGGAGACAGCACAACCTGCCTCACTGTGTATAATAAGTCCCACTGATGTATTCAAACAAGATTTCCACTAACGATTATCTAAATAGTGTGCAGGCACCTTTAGTACATGAAAACAATATTCCTGCTCCAGACCTACTCATTGTTGGGGACATAATTGAGGAATGATGAAGTGGTTACAGTGGCGTAGTCCCCAATATTACAACATTGGCCTCGCAAGCACTACCTCACACACATAAAAAGTTTAAGTACTGACCAGATTGAGATTGAATATCAATGCCATTGACTATGTCACTCAGAGTACTGAATTGGTTGATGCTGTTTGTCTACGTTGAACAAATAGAACTCTGAGTTTATCAATTCCTCAGACTTTCAACTCTTGTTCGGCTCTATTTGTAATCTGGTCAACTGATTGTAACATTTAAATTGGGCACATTCCTTTGGGAAATAGCAATATTTGAATAAAAATGTATTAAGATGCTACTGCCCAAGAACCATTCTACATCTAACCCTTGTACATGACAAGTCCTGTTTTGTCCAGATGTAGTTTTAGCTCCCAATGATTTACCAGATGAATTGTTGTAGCAGCAGGCACGGCCGGCATTCCCCGGAGCAGGCGCGGGTGCGGGCCCGGTGGGCGCGGGCGCAGGGCCGGCAGGGGCGGGCGCGCCTCGTGCAGGCTACCCAGCGGGGGCCTTCGCGCCCGCCCCGCGCGCGCCTCCGCCCGCCGCCAAGCGCGCGCCAGACACGCGCTCGCCGCTGCCGCTGCCTCCGCAGCACAAGCCGCAGATGTATAATCAGTACGCAATTTTTATCTTTTAATTCGATTTACATTAAGCGATCTGCAGATGATCATAATAATAGTAATAAAAAAAACATAAAAGAACAAACAACGAACATGAAAGGTGACTAAAATATAAGAAACACATTATGGTGCTTGTTCCAAAACATCTCGTTAGGTTGGCTGCAAGCGAGGGTATATTCCAAGTGTAGTGTATGGCCACCACACTAGTGAGAGCTGTAATTTCATGCCCCCTCATGCCCCGCCTCCCGTCATTTAAGCATTTATTTAATCATTAATATCAAATTAAGAAATTACCAAGTTATTCAAAAGACTTCAAATTTGATATCCGCAGCGGCAGTCTTTGTGTAATTCTAAATGTTAATGAATGTTTCTTCTAGATAACTAAATTCAGTCTGAGATTGCTAACTTATTTTGGTTGTTTTGTTTGCCGTTGGGCAAACACTACCTCGACTCTGACATGGCCGGCAATGCTGCAGGGAGGGGTACGGCGCGGGCGGACCGGCCAAGCGCAAGAAGCGGCTCGCCGACAAGATCCTGCCGCAGAAGGTGCGCGACCTGGTACCCGAGTCGCAGGCCTACATGGACCTGCTGGCGTTCGAGCGCAAGCTAGACGCCACCATCCATCGCAAGCGGCTCGACATACAGGAGGCGCTCAAGCGGCCCATGAAACAGAAGCGCAAGCTGCGAATCTTCATATCCAACACTTTCTATCCAGGTTTTCGGAAATGCTTGTTAATTATATAGTTGTAGTGGCATTACATCGACATGACACGGCACGGCCGCGGCACTGCGCAGAGCGCGCCTGCGCCGGCGCCTCGACACGCGCCTCGACACGTCGCTGGTGTAGTCGTTGTGCACGTTGCAACATTACACAAAGTCAATTGACAGCTCCAACGGTCTCATCTCAGCGTAATCAGCAAGTCTCTGTGGAGCCGTCGTGCGACCGCTTTGTTGAGTCGGTACTATTTTAAAGGACACTTGAATCAGTTATTAAAAGAAATGAGATAACGCAGCGGTGCTGTGTTTCAATAAAATGCCGACAATCGCGTGACCCTTCAGGCTGGCGCACTAAAGCGGCGTAATGTTCGTAAGAAGCGGCAGTTTTACTTTGTTTTCATCTTAGTTTTGTTGTGTTTTCAATACATAAGGTGGACATAATCTGGACCTGATGAATTCCTTTCATAAATATATTTGAAGTATAGTTTTTCCAATAGTGTTCAGTTATTTATTTACGCTTAATTTGTCTTATTACTTTGTTAATTACAACCTTTATAATTCAACGTGTCAATACATTGGGAACAAACAAAAGAGATGTCTCTAATTACACTACCCCGGCAGCGACCGACACTGTGCAAGAATTACGACGAGCTAACACAAGAGAGGTCATTTACTCTCTCATTAAAAACAGGGCACAGCAAGTATTATTTTAGCTACGTTTAATGATGGTAATCCAGGCGTTAAATAATTTAAGAAATGAATCAAAATGTGATGTTTGCGTGGTGTCCAGGGCAGGGCGACAACGCCGTGGCGTCCTGGGAGCTGCGGGTGGAGGGCCGCCTGCTTGACGACTCCAAGAACGACCCAAACAAGGTATAGTACACCACGGACCGCTCCGAACCTCCTATTGATAATATTCCTGTCGGTACGGTTAAGCACCGAATTTGTAAACTATAGCTCTGGGTTCAATTTCCGCAACTCTCCCGCGTAAAAACCCTCTGCGACGTTTTTGGGCACGTTCGTGCAACTCACGCTGACACGTTGTGTTGCAGGTCAAACGAAAATTCTCTTCGTTCTTCAAGTCGCTGGTCATCGAGCTGGACAAGGAGCTGTACGGACCCGACAACCACTTGGTGGAGTGGCACCGCACGCTCACCACGCAGGAGACGGACGGCTTCCAGGTAAGTGCCGAAGGCGCGTCAGCGCAGGAGACGTAAGAGAGGGGCGCCACTGACGGCTCACACTGTGCGCAGGTGAAGCGGCCGGGCTACAAGAACGTGCGCTGCACCATCCTGCTGCTGCTCGACTACCAGCCGTTGCAGTTCAAGCTGGATCAGCGGCTAGCGCGGCTGCTGGGCGTGCACACGCAGGCGCGGCCCGTCGTCGTCAACGCGCTCTGGCAATACGTGAAGACGCACCGGCTGCAGGAGCCGCACGAGCGCGAGTATATCGCGTGCGACAAGTACCTCGAGCAGATCTTCGGGTGCGCGCGTGTCAAGTTGGCCGAGGTGCCGGCGCGGCTGGGCGCGCTGCTGCACGCGCCCGATCCCATCGTCATCAACCACGTGATCGCCGTGGAGCCGCCGCACGACGCCAAGCAGACCGCCTGCTACGACATCGACGTGGAGGTGAGAGAGCCGCACGCGTGCGCGCACTCCGCTGTAGCTTGTAAGCCGCTGACGAAACGACGCGCTTCCGTTGCAGGTTGACGACACCCTCAAGACGCAGATGAACAGCTTCCTCCTGAGCACGGCCAACCAGCAGGAGATCCAGGGCCTCGACGCCAAGATACACGAGACGGTAGGTCCTGATCGAACATGCCACACGAACTGACCTGGGATCTAGACCATCCGTGCTAGTAAAGTACACAAACGCTAGCCGGAGCTGCGTGTCCGTGGTGCGCGCACGCGCGTTGGCTTTGAGAGTCCATCGCGCCGCCAGACGCAAAGAAACCCGAACATTACTGACGTCAGCGAATTGGATTCGAACTGCTGCCGCTCGCCGCGGCATTCGTTTCAGCCGGCGTACAACTGGCTCTGTTGCAGGTCGACACCATAAATCAACTGAAGACCAACCGCGAGTTCTTCCTGAGCTTCAGCAAGGACCCGCAGCAGTTCATCCAGAAGTGGCTCGTCAGCCAGTCGCGGGATCTCAAGGTGAGCGCGCGCCGTCTCACAAATATTAGTATGGTAATCGTGGTCGCCGGAAGGAGTCTCGCAATACTTCCGCGCGGCTGCCCGCCTGCGCCGACTCGGCCCATTCCTTGCTCGTCTTCTCTTTTTGTTTGATTGTTCATTGGCTTCACTTTTGGGCCCGGATTATGTATCACTGTGCACCTGCCCGCCGGCCGGGCACGACCCGGGCACGACCCGGGCGCTGCACGAGTGTGACGTGTCGCGTGTGCGTAGACGCTGTCGGGCGGCGCCGGCAACCCCGAGGAGGAGCGGCGCGGCGCGTTCTACGCGCAGCCGTGGGCGGGCGAGGGCGTCGCGCGCTACCTGCACGCGCGCCTGGCCGCGCGCCGCCGCGACCTCGACCTCGCCGCGCACGCGCACGCGCATGCGCACCCCCACCCGCACCCGCACCTCGCCCGCCTCTAAGCCGCGCAAAGAATAAATCTTAATCTCATTGATATGCGTTTGACTTGCACCCCCGGCCCGGCTGCTTCAGCAGATAACTGCGCCGTGGATTCATATTCATAGCCCAGCCAACGATATAGAGGGCTTCTATATTGCTGCTTATACTAATAGGCCAGAGGGCGCCTCAATCGTCTGTATAAGATCACTTCATAAAGAAATTGGTTCATTGGTTGACCGCAACACCGAGAGGTTTTTTTGTTCCCGGTCGGGCTGTAATTAATCGCACAGATACAGCTTTCAAATGCAAACAGTAAAGTGCAACGATTCAGTTTGAGCGCCGAGCAATTGCGTCGGCCCATAGTTTTTCAATTCCTACTGTGGCTTGTTCATCGGCTACGTTATTTAAAGGCTCAGATGGCTGGTTTAAGCTTACTTCTAATTTCTTACGAGCAGGCTAACATTGATGTAAGGCGTTCAATTGCGGCGAGAGGAGCGGACGTGAGCGCCCTTATCTGGCAAGTGCAAATTGCGGCCGCGGCGCTCGTCGCCCGGCGCTAAACGCTTGCTCATCGCCAGGCGAACGCATTGTTTGCACGTTTCCAAATGTATTGCGCGGGTACGTTATCACGCCGCCGCCACCGCCGCCGCCGCCGCGCAACGTCGTATGAATTACAACTTAATGATGTTTGTCGCCGACGCGCCACCGCCATGCTGCGGCGCGGCACCGAGCAGCGGCGCAGTCAGTGCGCGCGCGGCCGTCCTCCGCAACATGGTGCACGAGCGTGAGCCCGTGGCGGTCACACTAGCAAGTAAGCCTGTTTAGCTAAGGTTCGTGTCCTAGGCCGCGACGCTCCGCGCTCAACTCATACTACTCGTAATCTTTCTTTTATCCTTTGATGAGAAGTACTGACACGCCTCCCAGAGGCTTCGTTGTCAGACATGTTCTGATACACACGTCCGTGTGGGCAAGTGCGGAGGCACCTTCGTGAGTGGCTAGTCTAAAGCATGGTTCCGTTTAAGATGTCTGGCCAAAGCCGGTAAAATGATAGCGATCGGAAAGTGGTTTGTGTAACTGTTGAAGCGTGCACGGTGTACGCAGGTGCGCACGGAGCGCGCGGTGCGTTGCGCGGTGTGCCAGTGGGAAATCTTAAGATTGAAAGACTTTCTTACTGCTTACCCTCACCAGCGCTTCGTGGATGATACGGAAATGTTTTATGTTCGATAACGAGCTAAAACAATTGAATTAGTCGGCTTTGTGTGTGAACACAGAACGCGCGTGTGACGTCACGGCTTCTCGTTAGTGGAAACTCAGAATGAAGCCATCGCCTAATCGTTGTCTAAATATTATGTTGTTTGCGCGTACGTGTCTATGTGTTTATGTATGTTCGTGTGTACACACACACGCCGAGGCTCGTGTGCACAATTCGTTGCCGCACAAGTACGTTCATCTTGAAGTCATTTGGTGAGGATTTTTTTATTGACTTTTACATAAAGGATTTTAGTTACAGTAGCATAGTATTTGTGAACCTGTTATACGAGGTCTTTTTATCTTACGTACGCAAAACCGTTAGAGTAATAGAAAAATGCTGCGTGAGAGAATTGTAGTATAAGAGTTATTTAGATTTTATATCGACCGACATATCTAAAACAGACCGCTACACGTTGTCCTCGCACACTTGTCGAGGCCACGCGCGTGCGCACACGGCTGCATCGTCTGTTTGAATAACAAAACTTTGTAATCACCTGCCTCTTGGCAAAAATACATCGATTACTTCATATCTTTCACTTCAAATAAAATGTTCATGAGTCTAAGACAAAATAGAACTTCCACACTCAACTCCACGACCTGTTGCATGGTGTCGCCGCCACTAAGGTAAAGAAGAAGAAGAATTCATGCAAAATTGACAGTTTAACTTGTTCATTTGAATCGTTTGACGCTAGACTACTTAAACATTTTGCGGGCAAATAAAGAGCCGATGCTGTGCCGTAAGTTACCGTGTTAAGTGTGTATGTTTTAAACGGTAACTTAGGGTCCTCTCTAAAAACGATTTGTTGTAGACTGCGTTGTCGAGGTGTAACACTGATAGCTCTGTACATATTTTCAATGTCCGCAATATAAACACTTGTGTTGGTGAAAACGCAACCAAATAGAAAGTAGATCGTCTTGAACAGTGGGACCTACCATTTGGACGTTGTTGAATGATAGCCCCGACGAGGTTGGAGCAGATGCATAAAAACTAAACAGAATTTAGTTGTACTAGCATCATTAATGACTCCATGGTGCGGCAGAAAGAAGTCGACATTAGAGTCTGCCTCATAATTATTACACGTGACGTTTTCAGTCATATGACCCAAATGTTGGTACTCTTGCGTGAAGGCTACGTAGCGCTCCTTGAAGACAGGATTACGTGTGAACCTACGTTCGATCGATAAAACACGGCGTTTGGCCATTTTGTATGACTGACCCAATGCATCAGTATCATTTTTGAATGGTATCGTTACAAGGAAGCGAACAGTTTTCAGCAAAGTTGCCTTCACACGCCCTTTCTTCACGAGACACACAATGACTCGAGGATACGCAATCGAGTTCCCAAAACCTTTTCAAATTGATCTCGAGAGCTGAGCTTTTCTCGTCTCAATGTCCACGTCCAACGTCACTCCACGAGCCAGCCGGTGACTTGCGTCGCGCCTGCGATGCAATTACACATTTCCGCTGAACACGACTTTAGTTCTAGAAAAATGTTACTAAAAATTCTATTTAGTTCATTGACATCGAAATATTTTACTTTATCGATTTTTTGCAGGAATTGATTCTCGCGATTCAAAAATTGGTTTCTATGAAGATTCCGAGGTAGAAGAGGAAAGAGTGTGTGCGGGGTGCCCGCGGGGAACACGGATAGAGGCGTGCGCGCGGCGGGGGCGGGCGGCATGGCGCGAGGCTGCGGCCGAGGCGGCCTGCTCGGCGCTACTGGTGCTGCTGACGTGCCTGCCGGCGTGCACGCAGGCGCCGCCGCTACAGCGCGCTCTCGCCGCGGGTCTCGTGGTCACCGCCCTGGTGCAGGTTAGTCCCCTGCTCGCCCTCGATCCACCTCCGCCGCCGCCGCCTACTCACCGCTGCTGTTCATCATCATCATCCGCGACAAGAACTACCGTTGTAGTTCCCATTAGAACTGAATCAATGTCATTGTGTATACTGCAGTGCTTCGACCACGTGTCCGGCGCCATGATGAACCCAGCCGTAACGCTGGCGGCGGTTGTAGCGGGGCACCGGTCGGCGCGGCGCGCACTGGTGTACCTCGCGGCGCAGGCTGCGGGCGCGGCAGCGGGCGGCGCCATGCTGCGCGCTCTGTCACCCGCTGCGCCCGGCGCCTGCCGCACGCTGCCGGCGTCCGGCGTCGGCACCGCAGAGGTGCGCGCTACCACACACTCACCTATTGCTAAGGTCGACAGCCGCGATCGGATAGCTCGATCTCGTCAACTTTTCTTTAAAGTCTCGGTGCTACACATTTCCTTAGTTACTGCTGTCGTACTTCTGCGCTATGGTTTTGTTCTATTCCTCGTGTGGCAAACAGACGACTTTTTTTTTATACGAGAAGGGGGCAAACGAGCGCGGGATCACAAGAGCGATCATCGACGCCCATGGACACCCTAGAGGAAATACAGGTGCGTTGCCGGCCTTTAAGATAGAGGTACGCTCGCTTCTTGAAGGACCCTAACTCGTATTGGTTTGGAAATACCGCGGAGGACAGACCATTCCACAACTCGGCAGTTCGCGGCAGGAAGTTTCGCGAGAA
>JAODUI010000028.1:82632-111590 GCA_027563995.1 Papilio gigon
AGAAAATTTTATGTTTCAGTAATTGATGGAAGATTACATTTTACTACCGTTAACCGTAGTGTTTTCCAATCTCTTTGGTTATAACTGCGGCTGACCAACATTCAACGAAAAATAATAATTTATGGACAGAACCAATCAGTGAAGTGGAGCGCTACGAATATTTTTGGTATCTGTCTTCACTATGAACAACTGTATGTGCGAGGTATTTCTGTGTTGTAATATTCGTGTAGCAGTGGATTCGTTGTAGTGTAATCAGCGACCTACTGCGCGCCGAGCAGCGTGCGTACGTCAGGCCGATGGGCCATAAATACGTTCCCCAAACTACTTTAGGACAGATTTACGCATTGCTGTGTTCGCGACGGTTGTTTTATTCATACGATTGTTACCAAAGGGCACTTATTTAGCGGCAGTCCATTGCACGCGGCGGCGGCCGTCACGGAAATTTGTGGTTTGTTTTATTTTTATCACAAAGTTACTTATCTTACAAGTATTATGTTATAATTTTTGGTTCATATGGATCACGAAGTTTGAAATGAGCGGGTGCTGCTTGCAGCCCACTGCCCCAACCCTCACCCCCTCCTCCCCGCCCCCGCTCTCCCCTTCCGGCTAACGCACAATTATAATTTCTCATAAACTACACTTGTGTCCGCAGTCCTGCAGCTAAACATTGTTGTCATGGTATGTCGTGTTTTAAGTTTACCTACCTCACCTCCACGTATGTAAGTTTGGGTGCCCTGTAACACAGTAGCCGAAGGCACCGCCGCCGACACGGGAGATCCTCGCTCCACATAAATCACGAAACGCAATAAAGTTACCAATAAAATAAATCTTGGTGACAAAGTGCGACACATCGCATGAAATATGACGGGAGAGGGCTCCAAAGTACCCGACACGGCGAACTCGTGGCCTCGCAGCCTCGCAGCCTCGCCGTGCCTTCCTCTACTCGTCTCGTATTTACTACCAATATTTCTTTCAAAGTTGCAAGTCGATGTTATTTGAACGTCCGAGCGCCGGGACTGAGGCCACGTGGTTACCACTTGATAGACGAAAGAGAAAGCGGTTAGTACTTTGCAGAGTGATCGCCGTCGCATGCATTTTTCAATGAGGATATTTTTTATAATACATCAAAGTATAGAAATGTTTCTACATTAGGCAGTAGCGGGCGAGGGAGCGGGGGCGGGGGCGGGGGCGGGGCACTCGCAAACAGCGGCGTTCAATGCAAAGGCAATGAGCTTGTTTCAACAAGCAACAACACGAGAATTTCCCTCGCAAATGTATTTATTTCAGCGCTCCGTGCAAATATCTGCGGGGAATTATGCAGCGAATGAAATGTTTGATTTAAAAATAGAGCTTCAGGGAAAGTGCGCTGCCAATGAAAAGGCGAAATGAAATACGCTCTCTGTTGGCACACTTCGCCTTCCAAATTTTTACCTCTCGAATTTTTGTGGAAGTCGAAAATTTTATTATCAGAGTGTAAAGTGCAAATTTTAAATGCACACTTTTCATCATCACTTTTCAAAATTCTATTCTATCTAAAAAAAAATAAAGTTTTCACGCATAGAAAATAAAATAATCATTAAATTGTTTTTTTTTACCACGGCAGCTAGCTTTCTGCGCGGGCACCGCCCTGGCCCGCGCCGCTGCGCTGCGACCTACTCACATAAGGCGGTCCCATCTCTAGCGACTAGTAACTTTTTTGTTGTATAGTTGTATGGGAGAGACCTGCGACACACATCTAGGATTTACGTAAAACCTATAGTTTGCGTACGACCCACTAAACGGAAGTAGTGTACGTACTCAAGGGCCGAATAAAAGTGTAGTGCACTTCATCGAGGGGAAATTATTTATAATAGGAGCTAAACGTCGGGGGCGCGGTCGTCAAGCGGTTGGCTAGACCGCACTGTACTCATCAAATGTCCAGGTTCGATCCCTGCCACGTACCAAGGTGCTTTTCGATTCTTTAACTTAGTATCATATGTAAATTATCTGCGATCTTAGGTAAAGAAAAAAAAATGATGCAACGTGCACATATCTTCGAAGAAATTCAAAGATACGCATAGAATTAACTAACACGCACTAGGCCACTGTGGTTGGCTATGGCCTAGTCACCCTTAAAAATAGGATAGCCTCCGAACCTCTCAAGGAGATGTGTAGAGAGCTGATTAAGAGGGCTAGTTTGTTATTTAAAATAGTGCCATCTATCAATTCTATATTGTGAGTGCGAGAGTTTGAGCGTGCGGTCTATTTTATACGATTACTGTAATAAATCGTTTTAATAATTCATGATGTGTCTAAATTATTTGATGATTTTTGTGAAAATAAACAATAATTAAGTGTTAAAATAAAATCTACCAACACAGAGTTGCTGTAATTTAATAATCTATGGCCGTATCATTACAAAATGTCAATGTCAAAGTATAATTCGTATTGTCAATTGCAAGTAAAAAAAATACAAACAAGAGTGAAGATCGGATTTAATAATTTGCTTATATTTTTAGAATGAAACACAGATGTAGGTGAAAATGTCTAGTAATAAAAAATACAGATGTGTTAACTGCGGCGAGCCATGCTCCGCTTTATACAAGACGTATGGGCCGACGGTGTTGAAACTTACTAAATGTGTGCGTAACTCGATGAGATTCAGTAACATAGTTTTCTTAAATTGTAATCGTTAACTTCATGGTCGTGTGTTTATGAAAATTAGATGTGAATTGTTTTCTTTACAACTATGTTGGTTACAAATTTCAGATAAGCTGTAAGGGCATAGTCGACAAGTACATAGAATATGACCCTGCGATAGTCATGATAGACCTGGTGCTAATGTCCAGGGAAGCTCAGAGGCACATTCTGTATAACACTGAATTTAAGGTGTGTTCTAACATGTCATTTTAGCTAAACCAGACCTACGCTAAACAAGATCAGATATCCATGGAGAAGAGCAATATTAGGAGAATCCAAAATATATGAATATGTTGACACAGATGTATAAACATAAAATAATCAAGAGGTGTATGTGAACAATATTCTTCATTGAGTCGCCATTTTCCTAACATAGTGTTGAAACAGTATGTACACTTCTAGACATCTCTAGCTGCCATCATATCTGAATCCACTGCCCACACATATTTGCAGGCTCCATCTCTCACTCCCTTGGTCTTTCTCTACCTTTGTTCCACATTACATCTCATTACTTTCTTGTTTATGTGCTCATCACCATAATTATAATTAATTAAATTAAAATGACTAAACTATCAATGTTAAAACATAACCACACCTTTTACATGTTTCCAGGCATTCTGGAAGCTGTTTGTGATCCTGATGATGTTAGAAACATATGCAGTGTGGCGCAGCGACTGCCTCTTCTCACTTGCTGTCAACAAGCTATGTGACGTGGAAACTAATTACACAATGAATTCTACTAGTATGTAAGTGCAGTATTTACTCTTGAATGAGTACAGAAAACTTTAAGTTTTAATCATCTTATACAAATCAATTCATTTTTTAATTAAAAATTAATCTTAATATGAGTAAACTGTATCAATATGATTTGTGACTAATTACAGAACCATACCACTGAGTATGTCAGTGCCGGAGGGCTGGCGACGCTGCTGCCGCGGCTGGCTGCGGGACGCGCGCGCCGACGACACTGACATCTTTATATGGGAGAAAGACTTTTATGTGCAATTCATATCAACATTCTTGGGTAACTATTAACATGCACATGGCTCCCTCAAAGAAAATTACCTTATATGACTTAATTACCAGTTGCAGAACAAACTTTTGGATAATAATGTATTTACATGAGGTGTTTGTTGCAGGTACTGTAATTTTCATGAGTACTGTCAACATGCTAATGAGATTTATGCAGCTGTTTGCTGAAAGACGTAAAGGTATGTGAGTTCTAAATAAGACTCAATTTATTGATAAGTGGCCACAAATTATTGGCTGCCTCCTCCTGAGCGCGGGCTCCGGACGGGCTCACAGCTAATCCGAGTCTAAATATGTAGGTATGTGTGAAACCAGTAGAATGTTGAAAGCGGTTAGATGGGATGATGGTTTTGTTGTCAGTGTCGTGTGAGTTGCTGCTGAAGGCGTTCTCCCTGGGTCACATGAGCCTGGTGTTCGCGTTGCCGGCGCTGGTGTGGCGAAGCGCAGAGCCCGCGCACGCCGGCCTCGCGCACTACGCCCTCGTCTTTCTCTACGCTCTCGTTGTCTTCTACAACGTGTTCACCGGTTAGTGGCAACGTTCTACATTAATATTGCCGGCGGGCGCACTCAACACATCAGCAACCTGTTGACGTGTGCATAAACATAGTTGTTCATAACGAGGACTGTCCCTGCCAGCGACGTGGGGTCCAGCCTCGTCCTGCACTGAATGCTATATATATCGTTATATATAAAATTTTAGATAATTTTCTACGCAACAAATTCTGCAATTGTTTGTAAATTTACGTGTGCCTTATGTTGTATGTTCTCAGTTGTATACGAGCGGGCGCCGGCGGTGACGTTGTCAGTGTTGGCGATAAGCAACTGTGCCAAGTACCTGACCACTTTCTTGGCCACGCCGGTCCTCAGGGGGTTTGTGCCCTGATTAACAATAAAACAAGTGTATCACAGATTATTTATTACAAAATATAATCCATTTTAGAATAAACTTATATGTTCATACATGTGTATGCTTCCGATGAAGTTATAGGAAGTGCCGAGACGAGCCACAGTTCAGTGGGACTGCACAGCAACATGTATATATACATACAGAACACACTCTTTTAAATCTTTTCTCTTAATTCTACAGATTATTATGACTTTTTTTTCCAAAACGCAGGTAGTTATTTCTATTACACAATATTGAACATATGTTCAATGAAATAACATGATTCAACTGATTGTGTGCGTGTGCGCAGTGAAAGTCCACAAGAATGAAATACTAAGTGTTTGTTTAGATGCAACTAGAAGCCTGCCCGCGGAGGCAGCTCCCACTCCTCCGCCGGTCCTGTAGATACCTGTTGTGACTGTTTGCTGCACTACGTTATTTAGATACTTATAACACAAATAAAATTCAACATCACATCCGAGGAGTGACCAAGTAACCTTCGAAAAAATCATCAAATTAAAACTAAACCTGATTATCTTATCTTCCAAGGATAATGGTGTTCCAGCGCAGAACCCATGTTCATCGTGTTCCTAACTTCAAATAGTGAATTAATGATAATTCGGAAGTTATGATTTCACAGCCGGGTTACGGTCTAACTACCACGTCACAATCCATCGCCCTCGAGTCGGGCGCCCGCCCCGGTCACATCGGGACACGAAAATGCTATCCATACAAAATAAATTTATAGTTAATGACGAAAACAATTGTTATCTCCTCAGCTCCGGCTCACTGACTTATATCATACTTCAGTTTGGTTCCATTTTACTAGTACAAATGGTTGTGGGACATCACGACTATAGCAATCTATATATTTTGAAATTCAAAAAGGTCCAGATAGTATTCGATATTGTCAAATATTTAATATGTATCCACATTTTCAACAAGATCCGAGCAAGTCCCGCCGCCCGCCGCGCGGGGAGCAGCTCCACACAAGTAGTGAACACTTTAACATCTATTTGACTATTTTAAAATAAAACAATAAGCCTCTTTGTTAAATGTCCACAAGCCAGACTATGAGCTAATAATAATTAGGAGAGGAACATATGTGATAGATCAACTTATTCCATAGTTTGTGCAACATTTTAATGTAATGGTAACTCACTGTAAGACTCGCACCTCCGCGAGCCACGAGCCTCTATATGTTGTTCAAGGAACATCTTGCAAACTTGTTAACACAACTATTGGGGATTTGCATTCTCTTTGAAGAAGAGGAGACCTTGATTTCAGTGGATGTTATCCAATTATGTGGGCAGAATGGAGGTATTTTCATAATTATGGCTTAGCCAAGAAAATAAAAATACTGCTCCACGGCACTTCAATCAGCTCCTTTATTACATTACTTTCTAGCGTGTCCTGCGAGCGAGCAAGCATGGCAAAAACATTTATAGTCATGGTCAGGATATTTTATAGTATTTTGCTAATTTTTCATGTGTTAAAATCTTGTGTTTGTCATTATTACACCTCTATGTTTCCAACACAGAACACTTGTCTATACACTTACAGACCTCAATAATTCCTTGTACAAGTGTATGTTGGCCTGGGAATTCAGAGTAAGATCAGCACGGTGTCACACATGACATCAACCTAAGTACAATCAGTTGTACAAGGAGGGCTCGGCCTTGTGTGGGAATAAGAATGACATCAAAAGCAAGCTTTGTATGAGCACCTTATCAACTGTTATATACATGTTTATTGAACTTGCAACAGGCCGATGCCAACAGACCGGTGCCAATAGCGCAAGCAGCCTGCACTATTTGAACACAATGAACAAATGAATGATAAAAACATTTACAACAAAGACAATTAACTACACTTCGGTTTCTCTTATCTTATGAATGATTAACCAATTGCAACATTTCTTAACTAGTCTATACAAATAAATAATTAATCATTGAACATTTTACGGGCTTAGTGGTGGATCGTCTTGGCCGATCATGACATCTTCATACATTACATCATTATTCCTTCTGGAATTAATTTTTTGGTGAGCATATTCGATCAAATTGTACTTCCTCACCACCAACACGAGGCCACACACGATCAGGGTTACAGCGAATATACTCACAACTGCGGCGGTCACGTCGTGACTCGACATGTAAGAGCTCGGGGTCTGGCATTCTTCACCCACTTGATAAAATCCCTCCAAACATTCGCAGCTCCTTGTAGTCTCGTTACACAACTGATTTTCCCCCAGGCACGGCTCGAGGAAGGTCACATTGCACGACAGGATGAGCTCTGTTAAAAAGAACACTCTGTAATACGAAGACTGATTGATTCAATTAAATAATTGTTCGATACGTACCCGTACATATGCAGAGTGAATATATTATTATAATGAGACCATATATGGCTCTAAATCCCATATTTGCGGTGTAACCTTTAACGAATTAACATCACAAATTGTAACGGGATAGTTAATTTTTTGTCTGTTTACCGGGCACTGACTGTCTCGACGTTCTCACAGTGATACAGAAACATGCAAGACATTTGACGTTGTCAATGTCAAACTATGTTTATTATTTTATCATCTTTCAAACACGTTTGGATAGTGCTTGAGTCCCTCGAGCCAACTAGAATCGTAAAACAAAAAACTATATATAATCTGTTCGATGAATTTATAATATGTTTACAGGTTTTTTTAAATATCAAGTATACAAAATCGTTTTTTTAAAAGTTATTTTTGAATTACGCCTATAAATACATTTCGAAGTATAAAGTTTTGACCAAACGTTTCATTTTACGCTTAATAACAAATCATAAGGAAATGGCAATAAGTAAAAAGCTTGACCAGAAATATGTTATATGAACTTGCCATCTATCTCTACTGATTTTGAAAGTTAGTTCCGTATGTTTTGGGCAATTTGACGAGGTGTTTTGTTTTCCTTAACAAGCTACAACTTCGTTTTTTTGTTATTTTCTCAAAACTCTTTTGTACACTATCGTAAAGGATATTATTCATTCTCAATTGATTCATGTGAAACGCGTCGATTAAAAAATGAAACCACTTTATAGTAATACTTATTTATTCAAAATAACTGCCATCTTACGTTATACATTTTTCCGTATTTTGAACAACTTATGAGAATGAGAATGACGGTATTCTTACTTGTCATTATTACCATTTAAAATAAGTGAAATACTAGAATTTCTAAAGAAATGGAACAGTTAGAGCGCACAATGAAGTTGTAGTAAAGGAGAACTAACTTATAAAAAAGAAACATGACAATAGCAAAAGTTAAAACTTAACAAATCAGTCGAATTGTCGCAGTTAAAATGCCTATACATAGTGTGCATTCGGATATCCGCTCCGGCACGCACTGGCTTGTGGGACACATGTTTTACCACAGCACAAGGAAGCCTTTTGTGAGTTTAAAATTTAGGTACTTTTCTAGAAATTGTATTCTTCCCCTGCACCATAAGTATATTTTTCAGGCAGTTTATAGTCATCTGGGTTATGTCCGTGAGCCTCTACTCCGCCGTTGCCGTCGCTGCCACCTAGCCTGCAAATCAACAAAACATAGTTTCGTGCAGCTATATATGTCGTTGCTATCGAAAATGCCATTTAAAAAAAAACATTACATACTTTAGTTCCTCGTTCTGTTTATCTTCCCCATCTTCTTCGACAGCTTCTTCATTACCTCTCTCTGGTTCTGCTTCGTGATATTTTTCAGCTGAAAAATAATCATTTATGTTCGATTTTATATCAGAACAATGACAACACAATTGCTCCTTGTAATAATTGTAATTTATTGTCACATTTTAAACGTACTTAACTAATTCACGTCCGAGAACATTGAACGATTCCGAACATCAAACAAACGGTCGTGTTTGACAATGTTTCCTTTCAAAGCGACCTACTGTCTGCTCACGTGCAGTGAGGAACATGGCACTATGTGGATGTAGGTGTCTACCCTAAAATCTAATTTGAATTCTCAAAAGAACCATTTTAGGAATCGTCTCAAAAACTTGCGCGGTCTCCTGGTAAGTGGTCGGGATCTAAGTTCACCTTTCTGTTGGGGCTGACTGTGGGCGCCGGCCTGCTCCTCCTTGTCTAGGCCGTAGGAGTCCTCCTTCTCAAACTCGTAGTGGTCGCCCTTCTTCTTATGAAATGAGTCGAAGTGCTGGTAGCCCTTCTTACCACCACCGGACTTCTTGCGCGCGTACCCAATCTCACCGTCCCCTTCGTTCTCATACGACCTGTGGTAGTCATCAGGCTGGAAGAAAACATGTCAAAAAATCAACATTGGTGATTTTGTCTAATTAAAAAAATGTTTAGATTATTTGTTTTATTCTGAATTCTTACCGAAGCCGCTCGCACTTGCCGCACGTACGTGCCCACTGACACGGTGTCGTCCGCCATTTGCAGGTCGTCGAGGGCCACCGGCAGAGCCAGCGCCGCGTGGAGGAAGCTCAAAGCGAGCAGATGTAGCTTCATTGTCGATTAACCTAGAAATACTGTTATAAATTTTCATTAATTAGCGTTTTTACTAACAGGACTACGCGGTTTGGTTGTCGTTTGTTTTTATTTAGACCTAACACTACCTATTAGATGAAAATAAATAATATCTCAGTTTTTCCAACAATAGTATATTAAATATGACACTATTGGACGGAGGTAGACAAAGGTAAAATACAATAAATATTTTCTTGGACCCATTCGGAAATTTTAAACTGACAAATTCTTAGCTCTTTTTCGCTTTTGAATGTCTCGGATAAAAACCAGTTACCTTACACCTGCTCGTGCCACACAATAAAATCCGCAATACAAACTGTTTATTTTATATAACGTGCATTGCAACCGACTTTATCTTTCACAACGGCCGCCTGGCTGTGCTTTGTGCAAAAGGGAACGTCGCCGCCGCCGCCGGCGCCGCCGCCGGGCGGCCATGTTGCGCGCAACACTTTCCTCAAATGTTCAGTGAAGTGATTTTTTCCCACAGTTGGGCGCTGCGACTCACCGCACTGTCACGTAGCCTAAGAATAAACGGTAATTCGTTTCAATTTCTTTTAAATCGAATAGATATCGGTTATCGGTTAGTGACTACGACTACATTCTCTCTGCCTATTTGGCTGTCTGCCGGCTCCTCTGAGTCAGTAGTATTGTTGTTCTTCAGATATAAGTACAAACATAATACGTACATACTTATTTACAACTTGCAACAGCCCAGTTAACCCCGTGACTCAGATGGGTAGGTAGTGTTAGTCGTTAAGCTAAATTGGAAATAATATTGATATACACTCCTTGACAATTGGAAAGTGCAGGTCAATTGATTTAATGCAAATGATTTTAAAGCCCGTCGGATAAATAAACCGCGACCTTCAACACACCAGACAAAAAGTTGACACCGTTTTTTTTATAACACAATTTAGAAATTGTTGTAGAAATTGCCAGGTTTCTTATTCAGGTCTGATTCAACTAGTGCAGGGCCCTCGTTGCAAAAGTGAAGTGGCAACGAGCTGGTCGTGAACAATGGGATTGTTTTAACGAATAAAAAGAAAAAAACAGTTTTAAATGAAATGTAGTTTATTTATTCGTTGCCTTTTTAACAGGCCGTCGCGGCCTACGGCGGGCTGCTGCCGGTACACTTGTATTTAAACATTGTTGTCTCTGTTTTTTTTTCAAAAAGAAAGCGATAGTTGCCAATATGTTCTGATACAAGTAATGGGCGAGCGGACAAGTTATTTGGGGGTGTCTGTAAAGGCGGAGTAGACGGTGAGCGAGTGGCCGTGGCCCACCTGCGGGTAGTCGATCTGCAGCTTGCTGGGGTGGTTGTGGTCCGAGGGGGAGGAGAAATCGCAGTCGTGGCGCGCCTTGATGGCGTCCCCGAAGATGTCGTACACGACCCGCCATTCCTTATGCAGCTTCATTTCTTCTAACACTTCGATTCTGTTGAGTTTTACAAAGTTATTATTTCATCTCGCAACTGTCTAGTTACTGCAAACGCGATATAAGTTAGCGTAGTCCACTCTCCACACTTAACATCGAATGAACCTCGTGAAGGCACATTAAGAAAATCTGAGAAGTAACTAACACAGCGTCGTTGCCGGCGTCGAAGCGCACGACCGAGAAGCCGACGTCGCGACCACGCTGCACCGCGCTGCGAGCCAGCGTCTGGATCACCTCCTTGCGCGCAGACACGTCCTCCGGCACGATCAGAATCACCTGAGAGGTCCAGCGTGCTACGACATTGCCTTACGTACCAGCGCCGAGGACGATGCCGCACGGTTAATAAATAGTTCAAATGGGCGTCCCTTGCATACCAGCACGGCTCTTGTTGGTCTATGATTCGTCTTCTTACATACGGTGTCAACTTTATTTATTGAATAAAAAATGTACAAAAATATGTGTATAAAAATGAACTGAATAAACACAAAAAATACGACCAAGGAGCTCGCCAACACCGATTTACTATGACTTTAATCTTGTTGTAGCTAATGATTTCAGGTCATTCGAATTCCCGCGCAACTTAATATATTATAGTTTAATCTTTTAACTGACGCAATACAAAACCTGAGGCATCGGTGCGTGCGCGGTACCTGCAGTATGTTGTGCACGTGGTACTTGTCGTGCAGCGCAGGCGCGCGCAGGCAGTGCGCCGTGAACATAAGCAGCTGCCGCGAGCGCGGACACTGCACGCAGCGCGCCCACTTCTCCAGCACGCCCGCGTCCCACTTGCACATCGTCGTGCCCAGCGCCAGCGCGCGCATGCGGCTCGCCTTGTTGCTGACCTCCCGCTGCTCCGCTATCATTGAATGACCTGCACATATCATTAGCAACTGAGGCCCTGAACTCGCGACGATCAAAGAGTACTTTACAAGTGTAACCTTGAGCCAAGGATCGGGAAACGTAGTCAGAGAGCACAATTTGCGAGGCGTTGGTGGGCGCGCCTAGCGTGGGCCAGGCGTTGCGCGTGTGTGCGCGGATGAAGGCGAGCACACGGGGCACGTCCGATGGTCGCGCGCGCCGCACGCGGAAACATGTGTCACTTTTTGTGTTCCGCACCTGCAGACAAGAAGAAGCGGGATGTTCACAGATTGATAAAAACTTCCGCTTTTCGTGTATACACCAAAGTTAAGCCAACTTCTCGCCTTGTTTACGAGCGTTAAACGTCAATAAGTAATCTTAACTCCGAGAGTTTAATTGACTGTTTGTGAATTTCCAACTAAAACTATGGACACAAAGTAAATTGTCACCGCAACGTTGGACGGCGAACCCTTTTTAGCGATATCTGCCAAGTTTCTGGCGAGGGTTCTGCTGAGGAGGCTGGTACTCGGTATGTTGAGGCAGGCTCGCGCCACCGCCAGGGTGACGCCGCGGACCGTGTGGGGCATGGCGGGCGTCGCGTCGCTGCAGACGGCACTCACGATCATGTATTCATTGTGAAGGCTTCATTATTATCAGAATATTTTTGGATTTTATTCTATTCTAAATTGTTACATCGACTTTTATATTTTGATATGTCATTTGAATCATTTTGACAAAAACTTTTGTTGTTTGTTTCATAATTATGAAATAGACAGACATTATCCTATGTGTCCAGCTGGCCATTATTTTGTTGTTGTTAAATTGTTCATTCAGGTATCAATGATTTAGATATTAGTTGATTTAACTGAGTCTATATTGATATTTGTTTTTAAATTTATTCCACATATTAGAAAAAAATGTTTTTTTTTTTATTTCATCGTCTACAATGTGACAGCCTAGATCACCACCGATCACAACATCTTGACATATTTAACAACTTCAATTCATCTTACAAGATTTTATTAGATTAAAATTAAATAAAAAAATGTACAGGTAAAGTTTTGTAACATAGCAATGTATTGTTTGAGAGCATATCGCCTGGGTGCCCTGCAGGTGGCAAGGCTGGTCCCCCCGCCGGCCGCCAACGTGGCCGTGGCCAGGTTTCGGCCGCCCTCGCCCTGCGACGTCGCCCCCGACAAGAAGCCGGTAATATTTGCTAATTTTTCACTATCGTCATTATCGACACAACAACGTATCCACACTTGGAAAGAGGGCCCTGTCGCTCTCTCTCTCTCTCTCGCTCTCTCGCTCTCTCATTCCCTTGTAAAATACATCACATGCCACAGCGTTATGACTCCCTCATAACAGAGTATCGTAGTCTTGAGCATATCATAGGAAGACTAATTCAATATTCTATTCGTTCATTTATTCAGTCATTATTTATGTCTTAGAACTTTTTAGAACATCAGCTAATATTAGAGTTCAATGAAGTTTATAACCACCTGAGTAACAACATGTTTCCGTTTATCGAATTGTCCAGTGCTTCGACCTGACAAAGGTGCGAGTGGAGCGCGCGAACAAGTGCCACTCCAACATGATCCGGCTGTTCATGTACACGCACTGCTGGCCGCGAGAGCCGAGCGTCGTCGGTCTCTGGATGTCCTCCGACAGCCCCTACCTCGATATACTCACTGACAAGTACTCCAATTCTGGTAAATGTCAATTACATCCATCCCCACATTAAGAACTCATCATCATCATCATCACCCTTTATCTGACCACTGCTGGACGTATGGCTTCCCAATGCCAATTAAGAAGTCGCGTCGATAAAATTTTCGAATGATTTCCTTTAGGCGACCGCTTTCTGGCGTTTGAACAACTGGATCGTACCCGCGAGTCTCGTCTCGTCGGCGTGTGCGTGGCCAACAAGCTGTTCCCGTGGATGGTGGCCGAGCTGGAGGAGTGGGCCAACTTCACCTACTGCAAGCCCGACCGCACCCGCATGTACTTCGTAGCTCACTGCATCCAGAACGCCGACCTCATCAGGAAGTACAACGTCGAATACATCTATGACGTTAGTGTACAATTTTATTCTATTCTATTGTTTTTTCGAGATTGTGTGTTCTTACCGCTTGAGTAGACATTTCCTGTGATACATGTTTTCTGAGGAAACGCTCTTTTAGATGAAGTTTTTAAAAATTCGATTGTAGATCGCGCTTCCTAATAATATTTGGAAAAATACTATAAATCCATGTAAATGGAACTATATTATGTTTGGAAGTCACATGTGTGAGTGCGTGTACAGTGCTATGAGGTATGAGGACATTGCAGCACGTTGCAGGTCGAGGTGCTGTGCACGGATGCGTCGGTGGCGGCGCGCGGCGTGGGTACGCGCCTGCTGACCGCGGCGCTGGCGCACGCCGACGACCTCGGCTACCCCATCGCGCAGGTCATCGCGGTCAGCCACTACGCGTAAGATTAACTGATTATCCAATGTTTTGGAAGAGTACAGTATCTGACCTTTGCTAATTTTAGATAAGCGTCTTGCACTGCGATAGATCTGAGCTGTTTGCTTCACTACCGCCCGTCATTGCAGCGCGAAGATCTGCGAGAAGTGCGGCATGAAGCGCGAGTGGTCGATGGACTACGACGAGTACGTGGACCGCACGGGCCACCAAGTGTTTTTCCCGCGCCGGCCACATCTCAGCGTCGCTGTCTACTCCAAGTTCTTCGATCCTACGAAACCCAAGCCCCTGCCCTGCAAGCCACCATACCTGTGATCTGTTCAAACACTTCATTTTGGAGACTTTGATTATTAATATCTAATCAATTAAAAAATGTTTACATCTTGATAAAATGCATAGTGTAAACTTATGTTATTTATTGGTTCGACATTCTTTGCATTCGTAAGTCACTGTCCGTGACCTGAACATGTAACCGAACACAATCAAATAATACACCAAAATTAAGTACAATTTTTATTTACAAGTTACGAAATGATACAAAGTCTTAAATGTCTTGTGTATATTTATCTAACTCCTTCAAAACATCGGTTATGGCTTGTTTCGTTTTATGGAACAAAACTTGTGACACGCCGAGCAGTCTAGTCGCACAGTCGACGGGCGCGGACGTGACGTGCCAGTACCTCTAATGAAACAATAACCGGCCAATCAGTACAAAACATTTAAATGAATCAGATTTTACTTGGACGTTTGGCTCCGCCCTCTCTAGACTTCACGCGGTGTCCGCTGAACTGTGAACTTGATTTGAATTAATTCTGTTAACTCAATTTGCACGTGAGGATTATAACGATCTATTACGTCGACGTCGCCGGCAGAGGGGCGGCAGCGAGGGCGCTGGCCGACGTGTGGCAACTCGCAAATTGATAAATAATAAAAGAGGTACATGTTCCATGTCTTCAACTAAACACTACGTAAAGCATAATTTAATTATTGATAATAATTACAATCATCAACCAATATCACAAACTGAAATTCGATTAAGTAAAATATAAATGTATTGCTTTGATTAATTCTCTGAGATATATGTGGCCCCACAATATACAAATAATTCTAACAATGGAAACTGAGATATAACACGGTGTCGGACGGGCCGTGAGTTGTCAGCCGAGGATGTTCCGGACGAGGTTGCGCTGGTGCGCAGCTAGTTTTTTGCGTGGTGTCCCCAGCTGCTGGCCGCGCCCCGGCCGCCCTTCTTTCCATGCTGTGAATGATGCTCGCGGTGCTCCTCATGGCCGCTCTTGCCGCTGTAGCCCTTGTGATCGGCGTCCACGTGCCCCTTGTTGCTGTGCACAAATTCATTTGCAAGTCATTCCTGGCGAGACCGAGCTTCTATCAGACATTAGTTTTATATTGTTTTACACTTTATAGTTTGCGCTGGATTAATAATTAGATGAAATTTTAAAGCTGCAATCAATAATTCCAAACATCAGCTAAGACCTAAGCTGGTAACACGAAATTGGCTTGTAACCGATCCCTGAGAAGAGTCGCGATACGTTCATCGAGCCAACTGTAAATGAACACTTGGCAGCCGACACGCGCCTCAGACGGAGCCCAGCGCGGACACGATGACAAGGACGCGAGGCGGGTGACGGCAAAACGTGGCCTAAGTAACGAACTAAATTATGCCTCAGCAGTATTGACCTTGGCCAGGCCACTATTACAAGCGATCTCGTAGCGCTCACGTGACGGATCATACACGTAAGTCGCTGTGACGAGTTTTCGATGTATTTGCATTGTGAGCTTCGAATGAGTTGAATCGAAGAAAGGTAGGAAATAATCATTCCCGCCTGTACCTGTATCCCTTCTTGCCGCGCTCGACGAAGTCGTGTCCGGCGTTGAGGTGGTGCGCGCGCTTCTTGCCGCTCTCGTCGGCGGCGTGCTTGGCGTTGAACTTGCCGAAGCGGTGGTGTTCGCCGCTCTTGTGGAAGTCGTCGTAGAACTTGTGCTCCTTCTTGAACTCGTCCTTGTGATATTTGTTGTGGAAACCTGGTCGCACATACGAGACATTGTCAGACAGTATTGTAGTGAACAGTTCGCGGAGGTTACAGCGGCGGGTCTGTCAGCCGACGCAGTGTTGGCCGGCGTCTTTGCGGGTTCAATTGTTTTTTTGTGAATTGTCTGGATTACGTGTTCTGTGCGGTTTGTCGTGTCTAATTAGAGTTTTCCTCAAAAGCTAAGAAAAATTCAGAAAAGTTGATGACAAAAATACTTGGTATTTTTGTCATCCTACTTATAAACAATAGAAAGACATTTGACCTTATGTTTGATTTCCTGCACGTAGACCGATACCTAGATATTAAAAAAAAAACTGTTATCTTTTAAACCATTTGCAGATTTTTGGAATTGTCGATGCGTGCGTCTGTATGTAACCTACAGCCTCGTCGTCAATATGAAACGATCACATAATAAAACCAAATTGCTAACTCAAAAAGTCGATTGATTTCTTTAATAATTCCCAGGGATGTTATTGGAGCGGAACTAATAAACAATGTCTGCGAAAAACAAGTGATCGCGTCACCGCCCGGGCCGGGGTCATTGAAATGCGAAGAAAAAACAATTTTACGCAAGGAACGGTCCGCTTTCACTGACCGCAGTTACATTTCCTCGTATAATGGCCGTGTAATACGGAGTCGTTCACGGAACCGGTTATTAATAGTTCATTATGTAGTGACGCGCGGCGGGCGCGCGGCGGGCGGCCGCGGGCAGCGGATCAACCGTTGTAACATGTCTATGCAATGTATGTGGTTAAACTGATGGGTTGTCGTGAGGTGAATTAATAGGATGTGCTTTTTAGTAAGGTTATTTTTGGTTGCACACATAATTATTACATGAAATTGTAATTATCTACGTTTACAAAGTGGCCGGACATTCTACAATACAACACAAAGAGAACAACAGAAATGCTGATGACGTCACATGGGACGTGTGCGCCCAAAGAGCCGCAGTTGTCTACGTCAGTTAGATTTTGGCTGGCAAATTACTTGACCTGTTTCTAATTATATAGTTGTTGATCATTAGTGACGTCACGTTACCTCGGTTATAGAGGGCGTCAGCGGCGAGCCCGCCGGATGATGAAGTGCTAAGCCGTAAGAATACTTCAACTTTGGAGAGCACTTTGCAAATTATTCAGTTGAGTACAACGTTTGTAGCATACGTAACAATCTGCTTACCCTTGGTCTTGTGGCCTTTCTTGTGGCCCTTCTTCTCAGCAAAGTTGGATCCCCTGTGCCCAAAGGCCTCCTCCTCGTGGTCGCCAGAGTGCGCGGCGCGGTCGTGGTGCTTGCTCTTCTTGCCAGCAGCCTCCTCGTACTCCTTGCGGTGTTTCTCGTCCTTCTTGAAGCCCTTCGCGCCCTTGTCGACGTAGTGGTCGGAGTCCAAGCCCTCGCTTGTCTGTCAATGCCAATGAATTACGTTATTCGTTTTTTAATCGCGTGTCGTAACTTGTTGTTATGCATTAAGTGCGAGTTGGTACAGTTGAAGACGTTTATTTTCTACCCATTCTAGTTGTTACTTATGTGGGTAAAAAAAAGCATTTTATACCTAAATTTGTATAACGATGGGTAATGGGGATTTTGAGAAATACTGAATATCAATATTCATTATATAATATATAATGATATAATATATATTTAGATACATATATACGTATAAATATATATTATATCATCAATCAAGTTTTTATTACTTTGCCAAACACATTGAAATTCAAAGACGGGTAGACAGCACAGCACACCCACATAACACGACACACAAGGCAGACACACGCACATGGACCACAATTCGAACTACGACATCAATACATAGAGATCTCACTTACATGGTTACCTGAAAACGCAAGACAATTAGTTAGACCTAATACATCTTATGAAAAGTTGCCAAAACTAAAAATTTCAGTGTATTTCTAAAAATATAATCTTAAAGAAACGTGAAGTCCAGGCATTGAAGAGGGCCGTCCGACGGATCGTAAAGCGCAGTCGTGCGAGCGTGTTTAGTCTGGCCGCGGCCGACAGCCTTACATTTTGTAAACTTTCAATTGTTTGACATTTCTGTTGAAAAACCTAAAACAGTAGATGTCTTTGGCTTGTCTTCGAGCTATTGTCTACTCCATAAACTTCCTGTTAATATTTTGACAACATGAAGTATCCATATTACAAGGCGCAAATTCACGACTATTCGTTAAAATTGGGTGCACAGTGCGATCAAACGCTCATTGCATGCTTACTTATGTTGTTAACTACGAGACAACCAACAAATCTGTATGACATTTGCCACAGAGACCAATTGTTCTCTGGGAGAGCGCTGCGGCTTTCACTAAGCATTTTTATTTCAATTTCACACGAGCGAAGTCGCGGGTACAATCTAGTATTTTGAGGTGCACACATTGTTATTTCTCACGTGAACCTGCAGGATAATTTGAATGCCTAGATCCCCTCGGGGCGTGTTTGTCTCCCGACCTACTATCGTTTTTGAATTTACCATTTACGTAAAAAATTAAGTAGTTTATAACACTAAGAACTGAAAAATTCACCTTCTTTGCGAGAAAGGTTGGATCTGAGAAATTAGAATCAATTATAGTTATGTATGTGAAGTTGCAATCTCCCCTCAATATACGCAACCCCCCCATCTTAAGTTCTCTTCTCAGCATCATGTCACGTTCATCATTGCAACATTAATGTTTCGGAAATATTTTGAACAATTAGTGTATAAAAAATAAGGATGTGGTCAAGAAGTGGTAAATATAATGATCAAAACCTAGCTCATAAAATTCTTCGTAAAACGTAGTAAATTTTGTTTCCAAATCAACAGCGGCTGCAAAAGATATTGAAGTATAAAGGCTAAAAGCGCGGCGGTCGAAAAAAGATTCGCTCTCGGCGCTCAATGGAACAGAGCACAAGACACCGACGACTTCTTGTCCTGGTCGCAAGGTGCGTCTTGTTCACCGCTCTGCGGCTGGCGGCGGGTCGGCGTCACTATTAGCTACACAATGTTTGTCAACTGCATCAACTTTTTTTTTAATATGTGCCATTGAAAAAGTGCTCATCGGTAAGTATCGGTAGGTATCGGTATGTGAAGTGTACCTACTCGCAGACGATGTACTAGTGACGCATAGCGGTACCAAGAAGAGTGACCAAGAAGTAAATAATGAGCTTACATAGACTTCGATACTGTTACTAGTTTAATCTACTGCACTTTCTTTGTGTCATCTGAGAGGCGAAACAAAAGGCATTGCCCTTACCTTTCCGCCGTGCTGGTTGTAATGGTGTGCCTTATTGGCGTGTCCGCCGCCCTGCGCCTGCGCGAACCAGCCGTCGTCGCGCAGCTGCTGCCGGTGGCCCCCAGCACCCGCCGCGCCCAACTGGTCGTCCGCTAGGAGGCGCGCGCTCCTAGCGTCCGCAGCGACCGCCGCCGGCGCCAGTCCGCTTACTGCCGCCACCGCCACCGGGCCGGGACCCGATCCCGTAGCGAAGTTAGCCACATGGACGGGATTAGCGACATTTAAAGGAGCTTTTTGGAAGGAAGCCAGCGCGGCGGGCGCGGCCGCAAACTGTGCGGGATCATGAGACGGCACAAGGGCAATCGGCGCACCGGGGCTGCGACTCACATCGGCATCGAGATGGCGCGGAGCAGGCCCGGGGGGCGCCGCGTACACTCGGTGGTAGTGGTCAGCGCTCGCCGTCAGCATCTCCTCGTAGGGCGCCGCGGGCAGTGCGCCCTCGTCGTGGTGCTCATGCACCTCGTACTGATGCACTCGGCGCGGGCGCCGTCCGCGCTCCGGCTCGGCCGCGCGACGTACGCGCTTGTGGCAGTCGGGCACGGGCTCTTCCTCGTCGGCGGCCCGCGTTTTCCGCTCGTGCCGGTAGTCCTCCTCGTTGTAGGGCTCGTCGAGCTCCTCCTCCTCAACCCAGGGTTCCTCTCCGAACTCGGCGACGGCGGCAGCCGCCAGGGCCAGCATGAGGATTAGCGCGTACCTCATTTTGCACCGACTGTGCCCGACGGGATTTTCTTTTTTTATTTTATAGTCTCAGACGGCCTTTCACAGCGTTGACCAAGTCAATTGTAAAGGATCCGTTGCTAAACGTGGCGGCGACTGTTTTTGCGCGGTCGGTGAGCAAACGTCGTCGGCGACGAGAGCGCCACTGCGGCCGGGCTGTGACTGGCGACTGGCCGCGCGCCTCTGCGAAAGCGTTGTTAACTCGCGACGAATCGCTGCCCTGACGCTTATTATCGTGAATTTTCTAAAATCTATTGGAAAAAAGCGGCCGTGAACGTCGACGTCGATTTAACTAAGTAAACTGAGGCGGCGAGGTTGCACAACAACTGTGGGAGCGCGCGTCGCTCGCCGGTGCGAGCTCGAGTTTTTTGACCTACCTCCTCGCGCGCCATTTATTCGTATTTGCGAGGTGCGGGCGCCGCGTCCTTTGTTTGTGTTGTTTTAGATACGCGTCTTATCTCCGCGCCGCGGCGCGCGATGGCAGATTAGTTTAATGACGTGCATTCGCGCCGCGGGTCATTCACAAATAGAACTGCAAGATTGACGTTCTTATCTTAAAACAAATCTGAGATTTTGCAATAACTCCGTATGTAGATACGCTTTGTTTATCTTATATTATCAGTGGATTCAAATTGATGTCAGGTGAAAGATATGATGTTGCTAAAAAGTACATAAAATTGACTTCATAAACGATACATATGTCATTGAAACCAAACAAAAGCTCGCAACCCCGCGAGCAGGTCTAGTTGCCACACAGTCAATACGCGGTGCAATTGCTATGGACACGCACAGATCAAATTAGTGTTTCCGACATGTGGCGAGTTACAGCATCGACTCCCCGATAGTCCGTTGATTGCCGGTTGCCAGCGCATTGCCGAGGAGTTGCCGCTGCCGGCATTGCAACAATTGCATTTGTGAACGTGCGCCTGCGACATCTGGCGCCGACTTTTTACTTTTTATTTTAATTCGCAAGTTGGTTTAATTTATGTAGTCACGTCGTGTATCGCAACAATTTAATCATTGTGTAAAAGTTTCTTTATCTACCCTCAATAACGACTTCGAAATAATAAATTAAAATGGCGCCATCTGATGTAACAACTGAGAGCCGCGTAGATTAAAAAAAATACGCCAAATAATTTCATATTAAAAGATTTACAAAATGTGTTTAAAGGTTTTTCGAATATGACTTGCAGTATGGGGTTGACATGGGCGTGGTCCCATGTGGTTACAAATCCTTAAAAAAAGGTAAATTAATTATATAACTAGTTTTTACTTAAAAATGAGAGTGTTTTTTATAGCACTCATACAAATATGTTTTAATTCACATAGTAATAAAGAAAGTCAATTTTTCTTCCAAGTTGTTTGCTTGTTTAATCAGCTTAGTGGCAGTGTCACATTGTGCACCTCTCGTAGTGACATTGCCTAAGGTTGTTGACAAAGCCAACATGCACGTATGCAATGTTATTTAGTTAAAATAACATTATGACGGCCGTAAGTCTTTGGCAAACGGTGTAAGTACTTGCCGGAGATGCCAGATAACTGAAAAATGCATTTCACTTTTAGTTCTGTCAACTGGCGGCGGAAGTTATTGCGCGCGCTAAAACACCTCAGATATTCTGGTATAAGTGGAGAGTAGTGTAATGGCTACCCAGGGTAAGGGACTCCTCGGAAACTCCGCAATGCTTCTGTCATTATTTTTTTTCTTACTGTAATCACCTTCTTCTTTAATTCAATAGCCGAGCGTAACTTGTAAAACGCCTACAAAAATCTGCCTCCGGCTCCGCGGCGTTCTGTCGCAAAAGTAACCACACCCTTCCTTTATCAGACTTGCATATCATTACTACCTTTAATTTAGGCCCTTACCTCTTCAACAACTCGAGCACTTGTAGGGATAGATGGTGAAGTGTAAAGTATCCGTCGCCTCGGCACAAGAGCAGCCTGCACAAATAGTGCGATCGGTTTAAGGCTTTAAAGCTAAGAGGCGACGCGAGCCCCGCGCTGGGACCCACGTTCGAACAATGCCGCAACTATTTGTCGAAACTTCCCTTTGACACACTATCCCCGTTGGCAGACTTGCTGAAATCCGTTCAGAAAACGAAGTCCGAAGTCAAAACAAAGTCAAACAAGTCGTCGCCATCATTAAACTATCGTGTACCAGCACTCGTGGGCGCCGCACGCGGCCGTCGGCTGCATCATATCTGTTTTATTGTCTGAATAATGAAGGTTACTGGAGCGCATTACCTCACGTTATTAAGTGAAACAACTATTGAACGGAGAGGTGATTTTATTCTGTTTCTTCTTTTAGGCTGCATCACTGTGCAGGCGACGCGAATGTGGTACTTAGTGTTTCATATCTGGCAACAAACTTATATCGTTGGTATGATTGGGTTTATTTACCGATGAAGTAAAATGTAAAGCATAGTTCATAATTAAAGAAATATACGTCTTGCAAACACTTGACTAAGTGACGCTTTAAAAACAAAACGTTAACGGTAGTAGTTGCTATGTCGTTAACTTTGTGAACCGCCCGCTCCGCGAAGTGTTGAACACGTTCAAACTATCTACGAACGGCGTGCAACAACACGTCGCTGCGACAACCAACTTACAGAAACCCTCCCGAAAACATTTGAACAAGTTTCAAGTGGAGACAAAGTCGTCGCTAAGTCACTAACAACGTTAGCAAACTGTCGCCGACGCGCCGCCGCTCCGCCGCGTCCGCCGCTCGCGTCCGCCGCTCGCGCCCGCCGCTCGCGCGTGCCCAAACAAATGAGCTGCTGAAGCGACATTCAACACAAATAAATAAAAACTATATGTAACTGTATGATACAATCAAAATTCTTGCCATTAAACGCTGGACGATCGGATCTGCGCAGCACTGTATAAGCGTCAGGCAACTGGTCCGACGCATCGCGGTGACATGCGAGTAGGATGAGAGTGGGACTACACGCGCGCCGCTGCTTACCCACTTAAAACTGCACATTTGCAGAAGAACCTTGACTACATCTCATCGTCATCGCTGAACCTAGCTCATTGTTTTCGTTATTTGGCGGAAGTTGAAAGCACAACAAATGTACTGATGTATATTTAAGTGTATACAGTTTACTAAGAGTTAATTGACTAAAATTAAAGACACCAACGTCAGACGGAGGAAGGCACAGAAGGTATCAATGCGAAGTCGGGGCATCTACGAAGGACAGTGTTAGCTAGCTGTAATTGAAAGTGGGAGCGCAATAATTTAACACAATCATAACGATGGGATCGGCTCGGCGCGAGAACGCGCCTCGACCTAAGTTAGGGCTGAGTTAATTTGTTTTTAATGAGACAGTTTGCGCTTAAGTACCATTAAGGATAATCAAAGTGTAAAATCGCTTAGCGAAATAAAAGAGATGAATAGCGCCGAGGCTTTACATTCGGATTCCCTTTTGTTTTACATTTAATAAGATCGGACCTTTAATGTCCTATTTCTCTCAAATTTATTATGGGCCATTATCATTGAAATTTTCATCAAATCTGAATCCACGCCTCGTAGTTATTCCGCTTGAGTTTAGTCCTACGGCCTAGGTGTTTAGCAGACAGAAGTAGTGAAAGCGATAGTTCTGTTCAAAACGACGAAGGGACTCGGCGCGACCACTCGGCGCGCACCAAAGTTGCATCGCTGCTGTAGCGCCGACCCGAGGTTGACGAAGGCGCACAAGTTTGCATTGTTCGGTCACTGCGACACTTGCGACAATTAGTTGATATGTAAAAAAAGTTTGTGTCCTGCGCTGAACATACATTTAGTTTAGAACCGCCTCGCCCACCTACATAGTGACCATGATTTGTTTTCAGCTTTGAGAAAAGCGATCAGGTGACGTCACAACACGCGCCCGCTGCGGGACTTAACAGATGATTTACTTAGCAAAGAGAATTGACGCTAAAACTAAAATGTAAAGGCGGTTTGAAAATCCTTGAATTTCATTAAAATAAAAGTTTCAGTGAGAGAACTTGCAGCCGCCTGGAATTTATATTGGAAGCTACAAACGTTTCGAAAAAAAATGAAGCTCGAATCAAGTTTGTTGGATAAATTTTATAGCGCTGTAAAGTTTTAAATTAAAATGGCGGCCAGCGATAAGTACCGTAATGTGCCGACAGCCGACAAAGCAGGAACTTTCAATTCGCGGCTATTGTATTTGATTCGCCTTGACTTGAATTTCCATCGATTCAAAGTAATGCTTGTTACAGATATGTTTCTTAGCGGGGTGCCGGTAACATTACCGGTGTTATTCTACGCTGCTCTTTGGTAATCAACGACTAATAAAAACATAGTTTATTTTCGAGTAAGATGCACGGATGTTACCGGGCGGATTCACCTGCTTAAAATTCTAGAAGACGAAGCAAAAGCTGGAATATTTTCCCGATGGCATCCGTCTATAGAGATCAGTGGAATTTAGTGACTAGCATCGCAGCCACGATTTTCTGCTGTTATTGTGCTTTTCATCGATATTCCGTAGTTTTATTCCAATTTAATCACAGTTAAGTTTAAAACCTTAAAATTAGGCGGAAAACTTGGTCCTAAAGAAGATTTATTCAAATCAGTGCCATGTAATGTAACGACCGACGACCCCTACGACCGAGTTATAAAACAGCAACTACGTCCAATATATTATGTTGTCTCCTGCTACACTCAAGTACCTTTTGAAATTAAATAGCAATTTATCTTTAATGTTAAAGTTGCCAAATATGAATATTACAATTGATGAAGGCTCTTCGTTCGAAGGTCTTGCAGACTGAATGTTTTCCTTTAAGCGCAGGTAGACGAGAACAACAAAAACAACAAAAACATTAACCGGTGCATGTTAAGGTAATAGTATGATGAGTGAATCTGCGATGTCTCACGTAGCAAAGTTAAACGCTAATACGCAGAACAAATAAGAAACTCATAAATATACTTTTTGCAAGTTGCGGAACTCCAAACTTTCTTTCTGCAAGTTGCCCCGCAGGTTGGGAGAGGCGCGGGAGAGGCGCGGGAGGGGACACGGGCGCTCGCAGGCAACTTGTAACAACATTAACAAACTATCGCATCACGCCAACTAAGCTTTGCGAATGATCGCCGGGTGTCGTCGTACGCGGCCGCGGCGGGTCGCAGGCAGCATGTTCTTGGACAATTGAGGAATTATAACAAATCAGTCTAAACAATATGACCGTTATAAGGCTGCAATCAAAGACTTTTGAATGCAGCCGCGTGTGCAACAACAATGAAAACAATAAAACGTCCTCTGGTAGTCATTGAAACATGTAAATATAATTTCTCATTTCCATTGACTTCGACTGGGCGGGAAGCTGCAGCGTTGGGCGTCCTATAACATGTAATGTAACACTCGCGGGCTGTGTACTGCGCTGCCGAATCTGTTTCTATTAAGTTTTACAAGCGTGATAAAAGAACTTATACCTCTCTGTGGCGTTTTTAATTTACAAAGAATCACTAAAACACCGTGCAACAGTGTGCAACACTGTGCAACACGTTACCTGATGGCATTTTTATTCAGTAGCTCTCTGACTTTGACTTACGTTGTTGACAACATCACAGCGAGCAATGTCTAATAACTAGAATTCTCTGAGGGCGACTCAGTTGAGACGCGGTGGCAGCGGCGGCGACGATTTAGGACCTCGACATTTTTACCAATTTGTTGTGGCTAAGACTTAAGAACAAAGTTGAGGAAACATTACTCACTTGGCATATTATATTCTTTAAAAATTTACCTTTGCTTTGATCAATGAAATAGAGAAACTAACGATATGTGGCAGTGCGCTGTGCGCCTGGTCTCCGGCACTGGGACCAGGTGTTGCAGCCGGCGCATAGGGTTACCGGTCACTCGCTACGTTGACTTCAGAGGGAACTGGCGGCGGCACTCGCCTGCTTAATGCTTTCCCCGACAGATATTGCGCTCCACGCTTCCCGCGCCCCGCTTCCTGCTCCCCGACCCCGCTCACAGCACACTGATCACATCCCATCTACGTGATAAATGTTACTTAAGCTAGAATAATGTTTGGTTGCAAGCTAAGCTGTCCAACATTTGTGTTCCAAATTAAAGTATTGATGTAAGCTGTTTAAAGAGCGAATAACAGCCGAAATCTCTTCATTCGACTCGTGCAAGAAAATAAGATTTAAAATAGTGCTTTTTATTGGTGTTGATTAATGAAATATTTAAAATAATAACATTGTAATTTGATAGCGAGGCAGAAGTGCTGACCGTGGCTGAAATACACATGAATCTTTCAAGCTAATTGCCGCGAGCGGCTCGCGGTACTTGCACAGAATACTTTGCAGCGCGGCCGGGGGGCGGCGGGCCGGGGGGCGGCGGGCCGCGGCGCTCACGAAATTATAATGAAAATGGACTTTGGGAAACAAAGAACTAAAGAACCATATTTATCGATACACAAAAAACACTTCAATTATTAATTTAACACAAAAAGAAATGTGTACCAAAAGACGGTCTGAACCGTCCCTTTTTTCTTTAATTTAACAGATTGACTGCATCAATTTTTGCTTACTTTCCGTCCCTACAGTACGAGGTGTTGTCGACCCGCTCTACGACGTTAGTGCAACACGAGGTCCATTAGACCCCACCTCTCAAAGTTATCCCCTTGGAAACATAGTAGTATTCGTTTTATACTTTGTACACTGTATGTATGATTTTTATCGATTTTTATAGGAATTTAATATAATCATCATCATCACCAGTTCCTGTCCGCCTGGACATAGGCCTTTCCCAATGCCTTCCAAAGTATGCGGTCCTCCTTCCGCATTCAACGTTTGTGTTTGTAATTCTTTTTGTTTGCAATTTTATTACCTCTAGTCTCTTAGATGACTTGATGATGAGATTGTAGGTTATATAGGTAGAGGACCAAAGGTTTGTGTGTGTGGAAAATATACTAGAGGTGAGTTCAGATACGAGCTGACAGAGATGAATGGAATATTGTGCTGACTCCTTAGGGAAGGTACATTGATGGTCTCTAAGGTACAGTGAAGGTGTTTTTTTTCTGGTGACAGGATTGTCATTGTTTGCCTTTAAGAGGCATTTACAGTTTCACCGGGCTAGAGGTGGAAGGCGCAGAGGGCGCCTAAACCTCGATGATGAGTAACGAAGCCCGAGGGCTCCCTCAGGAACCTCGGCTCGGGCTGTTACTTCAAGTGAAGGTGCGTTATTTACTCCAGTGGATGACGTCACGAGAGTTTAGTAATTTTTGCTATAGTACAAAAGTGTGATTAACCAAATGGATATTAAATGTTATCAGACTTTATCTTATATTCTAATATTTGATAGAACACCTGCGTTATACAGTTATAAATGATATGGACTGTAGAGTTATGAAAATATAGAATGGATATGAAAAAAATGTTTCAATTTTTGTTTACTAGCCGACCCCTCGGTCTCTGTTTCGCCTTAAAGGTAATAAATAAACAGATTTTTGAATTTATAAGGAAATACAAAAAAAACCCATTTCCCTTTGGAAAAAAAACGTTTGTATGGGAAATGACGGACTTTTTTTTATGCACAGATTTTTGAGCCAAGACGTTCTCCTTCTCCCTGGACTTCTTTTGCCAAAATTTTTGAAGTCCTTTTTTTTTTTTTTCTTTTTTTTTTTTTTTCTTTTCTTTTCTTTTTTCTTTTGCCTTGAATGATCAGTTGCTACAATTCATATTTGGTTGGTCCACGCAAAATTTGTCCAAGATATTCTAATTTTCTTTTGCCAATCATTTTAACGACGTCCACTTCTTTCCTCATTCGTTGCAACACTTGGCCGTGTGTTCGAGCCTTAATATTAATTTGTAAATTTATAATAAACTACCTTACTATCACAAAAAATAAAACGTAAGTGCAGCATCATAATATTCTGTGTAATTGTTGATTTAAGTTTATTTTACAATGTTGTCAAATATTTTGAATTGATGCCATGTTACTACTTATAAAACGGCTTAACTCACGTGTAAGGTGTCAGTACCGACTAGTTTCGAGCACATCGAGTGAGCGACGGGCCGCGGACGCGCTATAGTACCGTTCCCACTCACACTGAAGATGAGCCCCCGATGGGCTCGAAACTAGTCGGTACCGACACCTTACACGTGAGTTAAGCCGTTTTATAAGTAGTATAGTATAGTCTCACGAAAGTCTTAATTATTTAATTATTAATGTTAGTTTTTTGTTTTTCTACTTTTTTCCGAATGATCTCGTCCAGGTTTCGCCCCGCTGACGGCTCGGAATTCCTTCAACTATCGAGCACAAACCGTACCTGAACTGATGAGCCAGGTAACTTGAATAATCAATAATTAATATTAGAAATATTCTATAAAAGAACACGATTGTTAAACAATTTAGAAGACCTTTTCACTGAAATTACAGTAAAAATATAACAGATGGCGTTGTTATCAACTAATGTTATTAACATCATCCAAAAGATGGCACTGTTCTTTATTTAGTATTTTTTTCGGGACGCCCTCTATCGTTCTCGCTAACGTATTGTGTGTCAGATACCATGGGACCTATTTTATTTCTTTTTTATTATAAAACTTAGAGTTTTCTCATTCTATATACAAAAAAACATTCAATTGATATGCAATACAATTAAAATTAGAATTATCTATATACAAGAATGACTTAACTACTAATAAAAACGGCTTAAATCACGTATAGATCGGTGTAGGTAGTAGTTTAGTGAAATGTCTCAGGAAAGTTTTAATATGTTTAAGAATGAATTAATTTAGTTTTATCTAGTAAAATGTGTCAAACAGATGTTCAATCCGGGTAACATGATGACTGCGTCGGACCCGCGGCACGGGCGCTACCTGACCGTGGCCACGATGTTCCGCGGACAGATGTCGATGCGGGAAGTTGACGATCAAATATTGGCGATACAGAATAAAAACTCTAGGTAATACATACTCAATTTGTTAATAAACTTTTTAGGTTGATAGAGCTTAGACCAGTGCTCGTCACTGTCCTATCCTTGGGCAGCAGTACACAGCGAGGTATCACTGCGGCCGCACATTGCTGCACTCAGTACTGA
>JAODUI010000028.1:176849-196699 GCA_027563995.1 Papilio gigon
CTGCCGCTCCGAGTCGACTCATTTGACAGCCAATAAAACAGGCATTCTTAAAGCTAAACAAGCAATAGCTGTAACTCTTTTTTCCAATTTGTGTAATTTGTGCATGAATGTTGATTTGATTCAACGTAATGGAGCGGCCGCTTTTTGTCCCATTTGGATTCTCTTGCTTTTACAGTTTTTTATTTTAATTCAAATTTTTCATTTTTATGTTTTTACGAGCAGATGTTTATTTGATATTGAAACTTGTCCACCCGACCGCGACACACTGAGCAGCACGTCGGTGAGGATATTCAATGTACACTCATTATCTTCGTAATTAAGATTAGATTCTTAACGTCGCAGGTCGTGGGTCAGGTGTCACTTCCTCACTTCGACAGTTTCAAATTATCCTCATATTTTTTGTTAAAAGGCAAGAACTCCCCCAGACGCTAGTCACACACAGCCTTGCCTGGGGCCGGCCGAGCGGGCTAACGTATAATCTACGAGACAGTAACTAAATGTGCTCATTGCGAAAAAGTAGTACTATGCAGTAACTACAGTTTATATATAAAACAAGTTATAATAACAACCTCTTAACCTAAATGTTAAACAGTATGTATTTTTTTGCAATCCATTTATTAAATCGTAAGCTTCAGGTAGTATTAAAGCTGTATCGGCCGGGACACGCTCTCGTTACATTTGAATTAATTATGAAACACTTTTAAAGCGAACGGCGTAACTTTTGATAGAAAAAGTTGAGAGGCGCGGCGCGTCGCGTCCCGTCGCCGTAATTACGACGTCGCTCCCGCTTCATTGAGTAAAAAAATAATCTTCTCTGTCGCAACACTCCAGCCTCTTAGTAATGAGATAAAAAGTGAGTGCACGAGGTTATAACGTACATTAAAAACAAACGCAAACTTGTATAATTTACGTTTTCAGAATGCACAACGCTACTAGAACCCCGACGTCTCGCTTAAAATTCAATATCAAAGTGAATATCAAAATTAAAAAGGGGAAAATGTTTGTGACTGCCGCGCGTAATGACAATGCGAAAAAACAATATACATTTAATTTGAAATCCCCTCGTTCGTTACCGCCTTCGTCCGTTCTGGAGGCTGCACTTCCTATTATTTATTTATTTGGAGGAAGACATTTTAGCGGGACTCGGTCCAACCGTGGCCGGGTCCTTCGGGGTGAGTGGAGTTACAAGAAATGGTAACGGTCGCGGCAAGCGGCGAGCGGCGCAGCGAGCGGCGCAGCGAGCGGCGCGGGCGCGACGGGTAGTCGTCCCACCAGCAGCACGCCGTCTCGTCGTCTGCTCCGGCGGGTTGGGGCGACAATAAATGACACAAAGTATAACTTTGTCACTCCATAATCTATGTAGTAGGAAACCCAAATGGGACAAATGAATTTGATTTGTATTTACTCACTTTTATGGAGAAGACGGGTTGTTTTGACTTTGTTGATTTACGATTCTTAAATGTTATTTTAGTAAATGCTAGTTTAATACATTTGTAGTTTGTTTTAGTATTGGTAATACATTTCTCCGGAAATTTAAAAATTGTCTTCTCAAAGGGAGCTTAACAAGAAAAAGTTGGCACTGTTCACAAGTACAGTAATAAGAGGTGTCGGCAGGGATGACACTGTCGTAAGGAAGGCAATCGTCTACACTTGTCGCGCGGTAGTTTTACTTTTACTTTATTGTCAAAGTGGATTTCCAGAATTCTTTGTGTGATTTCTCGGAAATGGATACTATCTACCACAATTAAAAACTATCGCTTTTCAAGGTGTTTGTGTCAGAAGTCGAATCTAAACTCATCTCATTTTCAAGGAATGACGTATCCATCAATATAGGATATCAGTCTTTAATACATAAATGCAAGCTAGAATACTAGTGCTTAAAAACACTTTATGCGTGATTGTTGCATCGACAGGCAACTAGATGGCGTTAAACAATAAAATGTTTAAACGCATTTTTAGTGTTTTCCTGGCAACTTAGTTGGTGCGCGGACCTCGTCACATGCTCCAAAGATCAACAACACGTACATAGCCAGATAAATTATTTAAGAAGCGAACGACCTGGATGCCGTCGAGGGCCGCAGCATCAATCACGTGTCTACCCAACTCAGCCGCCCGAGCCCCTCCCTCCTCGCCTTGCCGCAAAAAAATTCACTCTTTATGTGACAACATAAAGAAGCGTCTGCAAAAGGATTCCACGGCAACATAGCACTCGTGACCGATACCCGCAAACGTGGAAAGGTAGAAAATAATAATTTATTTACTGGCACGCAACATTATTATGTACTAACAAAAAATAATGGCGTAAATTTTTTTAAGCTGGCTTTGTGTATGGGGTGGGAGAAAAGGGTTAATTGAGTTGACCGTCACGCGTCCAATCACATTCCAACAATCATGTTTCGGGAGAAAATGTTCAATATGCGTCATTGAACTCGGCGACACACGCGCATTCTTACTTCATTCATAGAATTTTATTTTGTTGTGCGTCCGAAGCGCCTGATAAAAAGGTATCAAGTTCAAGCATACTGAGCTGGTCGGCCAATGGAGGTGTATCATTTTTTGGCGTCATGTATACATTCCTCAATCCCCGTTTAATCAGAACAACGCGACGTCGTCACTTGTCTAAATGTCAAGATAGCTCTGAAACTTTAAAACGCTTCACGAACTCCTTCTAAGACATTGGCGGGCTCGTCGAGGACAACGTGGTAAAGCGCAAGGGAAATCAGTACAATGCCAACGAGGATATTTATTGCAGGCCGGAACGACTCGCGCGCGGTTAAAATTAAATAACGGATTCTCAAAGAGGCCAATGAACAAATGATAACGCGATAAGATGTGTTCTAAAGTATATTTAACGTCCTTACGTTGCTTCAGATTTTTTATTTTACTCGCTTTGTGATAGTTTTTTAACGAAGTATTATTACCGTGCTTTGCAATTTCAAAAGCTGTTATGTCATCTTCCAGCCGCGGTGTTATAGCACCGCTGTACCATAATCCATCGCGTTTTAGCGAACCCGCTGCTTGTTTACTTCTCTAATCTCCTTCGACTGAAGGAGGTCTAGCCGGGGTGTCAGCCGCTCCATGGATTAAGCGGCGATGACTTTGACACGTTTCTTGCATTATTCACAAGTTTATTACACGTGTTAGTAATTGACCATACGTTTAGCCTCGAAGGTCTTATTTTGATATATATATTCAATACGGTTAATGAAGGACCAACACACAAGTATCTCTCTGGAACAGTAGGTAGGTTATGGACGTCTTCCGCCAAAATCGCGCGTTAGCTTATTTGATAAGACGAACTTGTAATCTCGTCATATGACAATGTGTCTACGGGAAGAGGCGAGACTAGACAAGATATGACTTGATGTCCCACTTATTCATTGCGATTTTCTCCGCGTAAATATTGAACGAACAAGCATTTTCGGAAGTGCAAAGGAAGGAGCCGTGACGCCTTGTCAGCGAGCCTTACTCCGTTCGACGGACGTTTCCATTACCTCGGCTGTCCATTGTCCGCTCTATGTTCTATGCTCTATGCAGTTTTGTTGTTCACCGACCGAGTCCGCTACGTTTGCATTGTTTTGCTCCTGAGTAGACTTCACTCCGTCCCTTATAGTGTTTCGTTTTTATAGAATTTCGTTGCGCTTTGAATCGACTTCTTACTTTAGTGCCTAAATGTTTTCTGTTAGACATACATGTGTATAAAGTCAAAAGTAAGCTGGTGTTACATCCACAGCGTTATATGAGCTGCCTGCTTCATGCACAATAAGCAACCTGTTAGCAAATATTTCGTGCTCCGTTTATAAGACTCACATACTTAAGTCGAATAACATAAATATCTTTGCGATAAAAAATAGACAATTGATTGATTGTAGGCACTCAGCGCAGTACTCCATTGTTTAAGTATCAGGTAACAAATGACTAGACGTCGAACCTGTCCCGGACGGCGGACACAATGACAGTTGATTGATGCTTGCTTTCTGGAGTTGTAAATACTTCGGTAGAACGTCTCAAGAACTTCGGACCATTTGATGAATAAAATGTACACAACCATATATTACTATTTTTTTAATTTCCAGCAACATTCTCAGCTACACCAATGAATCGTGCATTTTCTTCCCTCATCAGGTTCGTCTCCTGCGTCCAGTTGAAGTCCGCGCAGCGCGCCACGCCAGCAGGGCTAGCTCGCATATAGACAACACGCTGCAGCCGAAGAATACGCAAAAAAGTCCTCCGAGTTGTGCTGGAATTCATAGCAAGTGCAGTTAAATGTTGACAGTAAGCACTAATTCTATAAAAAGAACTTACAATTTATGAATAAAATAATTCTCGAAAATTATGATTAACCTATAATACGTTAGTAGGTAGAACTGGTACTCACCAAAAAGCTCAAACTTAGTGAAGTAAGACTTTCGTAACAACACCTTGCGGTGACGCTTTACAAATATTCTGACTACACTCACTTCGGTGAAGTCCAAGTCATCGCTGCAAATACAAGTATTGTAAAGTGATTTAACGAACAACATTTGAAGTAAAACCATGCTCACTTACTAGAAATCGTCGTAAGGAGAAATGTGTGGGGTCAAGTCGTAAGACGAGCTCGTGAAGTAATCCATGGCGTCTGCATCGCAAGTTACAGGACACTTGGAGTGGTATTTTCCAAATGACACTGAAAAAACATCAAAAATCGTTTCTGCTCTTTTCACCTGTACAATTAGCATTGGCTGCTCCAGTTTTCTGAGGAGGATAAGATAAGCGACACAAAGATATACGTAGCTAGGTGTCTCGATGTGAACCCGAGGTCAGCTCAGCTCCCTGATACATTGCAATATTTCATTTCTTAAACATAACTTAAGATATAATGGAGGTAGTATTAAGATTACCGGAAGCAAATCTTGCGCATTGCAGGCTGCGCGCGCGACACACGGGCACCCCAGGCACGCGCAGGTGTCCCAGCTTCAAACACCCGCATAGCTCTATCGTCCTCTTCATTTCAATCTCCATAAGGCAATGTTGTCTGACACAAAGTACCAATTAAATTACGGCCACGTCACCGCCCAGCATCAGTTTGGACATCGCTTAATCGCCAGTTTACTTATTGCATAAAAAGGTATACTTGTGATATACGGGAAAATATTCCAAGGCTTCATGACTCATGCGGCATCTCTTCTGCTCTCTGTCTAGGTTCACTGCCTCCTCGTCAACACGCAGCACGTTGGGAATGTACCCGGCGTGCAGCTCGCTGCCCGGGGTTATCGGCGTCCCGTTGCCGGGCAGGTTTACATAGCGCTGACTGCCGTGGAGGGAAAGCTATAACATTTCATCATTTGTGATACACTAAGAATATACACTTGGGACCGAATATGGTGCAGCGAGCTCGCACCATAGCACGAGTAGTTTGGCGCAGGTGCTCGTTACGGCGACAAGTTTTCAAGTATTGGGAGCGTGAAATTACATTTAGCCGGAATGAGTCGGAACTAAACGTCCTCGACACTTCCTATATAACGCTTTTATAAATAAATGTGAAAAGAACAGTTTTGTTAATTATCTATTAAATGAATTGGTTTAAGGTACGTGAAGGCGACCATTTAAAGTAACTAACGAAGGGAACACGCAGAACTGCTGTGACTCCGTGGTCCTCGTTGCATGGTCGACTCGGTTGAAGTGATACGAAGGAGGAACCATTGAAGTGAAGGATACGCTCGTTTGTCCCTTCTCTTGTCAACAATAAAACGTCAGTTTTACTCACCCACTTGTAGGAGACATCAACGTCATAAGGGGCGGCTTGGCTTTGATTTACGACTAACATAAGACCGCCAGTAAAGTCAAGATTTTTGTTAATTCTATCGCTAGATGGCGCTGGCACTGATTGTATATCCATTAAATCCCTTGAAATAAATGTAAGAACATATTACGTGGTATATTTATTTCTAGTGGTCAAAAAAACGACGATGTCTTTTGAAACTCACCTTTTTAAATAACGGCCGTTGAACATGCAGCAGAATCCATATGTCGTCAGAACCATTTTGAAAAGTTTCGTACAGTTCACATAATCTCCGCACCAGCGACATCTGTACAGGAGCCACGAAACAACGAAGTTCAGAAAAATGGATTAATGTAACGATCAAATCAAAGTTTCAAACTGCATTAAGATAAAAAACATTACGAACATCATTAGATCGAGTGTTCGCGCATCCCTCTCAACGGCCACCCCAAACATCAGAAGGAGATAGTGGGGCAGTTGCAAAAATCATGGTATTGATTTTTTTGACGCAACCTATTGTGCCAAATCCTGGTTACACCTGTTCGTGTCTATTGAAATCCTCAACTAAACTATAGCTCGCTGTTAAACGGTACAGCGCCATCTAGTACGCACTTTGGATAAATTGGAGTAGACAAATTATTGGCTATCATTGTTTACTTAGTTTTGAAGTTTTTTTTATATAAAACTAATACTATTATTAATTTTAACTAAATTAATAATTTAATATTCACAGTACCGTATAACACATTCCTCACAAGATGACGTCAGACTCAGCCCGGCCGTCTCTATGTCCACGTCGTTATAATCTAGAATATTCTCTACGATTTCCAAATCGTCCAAACGATAGAAAACGTCCGGAGAAAAAAATGCTGCTAACTGTTGTATGTGTCTACGTAAATGCTCTCCGCTGTAATTGGCCGGATACCTTCTGGAAGGTGAAATGCGTCGAAGCAGCGATCGACTTGAACAGCCAGTTACACACACCGGCTACACTCCGACTCTTCCCAGAGATACGATTGTTCATTGAAAACAAGACAGTTGAGAATAAAAAGTGAGAAAGTGAGGTTGAAACATACTTACACATTTCTAATAAACTGTTCAATCTTATTTTTCGGAAAGGCTATTTCCGGACACACTATTACAGCAGGAAACGTGTTTTCTGTTTTCTGAGGTTCTAATCGAACGATGTATGTCGGGCTTTCTAAAAACCGATCTACCCACACGTACAGCAGAACCACGCAGCATGTTGCACAAGCCGCGAGCATCGACGCCCAGAGCCATCTGTGACTCAAATATGACATTAAAATTGTGTGCTGCTCTCCAAAGAATTACTTACGTACTTATAGGAGTGTTTGTTACTTGAAATATTTAATATAATGTAATTACCGATGTTTTGATGTGGAGAGAAATTTCAATCCGTGTATTTGCGTCCGCTCTATTAAGTTCATTTCGCTGCAGTACCGTTCTGACTGAGGAAATGGTTCTTCAGAACTACAAAACATATTTTGTAATTATTTGAATCATTCGTCATCGCGGCTCCGATCAGATAAACACTTCAATTTGTTTTTGAATAATTAATACGTATATAAATATTGACAATTGCTTTCAGCAGCAATAAATCAAAGTTCCTATCTCTAGGGAAAATAACTTTGTCTGTCCATGAGTACAGTTTGGCGCTAATGTTTTTAAATGAACCTTACTATCATAATTAACCGAAGATATTTCAATTAAAAATACATATTAAAGTGAAACTAAATTTAAATATTCTAAACTCATACTATTACTTATATACTCGCTTCAAAATGAATCGGATGAAATCGGCTCCTGCGGAACATGCAGTGCGTAAAATGACCACGTCTGCGAACACGCCATCCGAGCGCTACTCTCATACACATCCAACCTTCCGCTGCAGCTAATACACACGCGGGTCAGAGCAGTGAGCTGTGAGCAGTGACGTAGGTAAGGCCGCACCGCGGCCTAGTGGTTACTCTTTTCTGCGCCCTCCTCTGAAATAGTATAAAAGACGACTTCTCTGCGCCGCGCTTCCGAAATATTCCAAGACATACGAGAAGGCCCAACGAAAAACCACCCCGTAAAGACTGACGTAGTTGTAGAGTGAGGTATCATCCGATCCGTCGTAATCAGAAGTAAATGTCATCGAGGCGATCGTACAGTCACACTTCTAATTCCCGTTTTTGGTTAGTTTCAATCGATTAAAGGCTCAACGCAACAAATATAACACTTTTGTGTCAAATATTCCACTCATAAAGCATTCCCATAAATTAGCGCTTCCGATATAATCAGTGTTGTCTCGTAAGTGTGTGATGTAAATGCACGAGGAAACACAACGAAACAGATTAGAATACGAATATGTCATGAAACAATTATGTTGTTTGAACATTTCAGGTCGACCTGATTGTAGATTGTTTTATATTCTCAAATAAGCGAGGAAGTAACGAAACGAGACGTCAATCATTGCGAGAATGAAGCAGCGAGGTGCCTGTCGTGGTTAGCCGTGGCCTAGCAATGTTGAGCGGTCCTGGTAGTTTTGGTACTCTTTATAAAATCCCTGCGTCATACGATTTAGTATTCCCCAAAGGAAGTTTAATATTCATATATTTTCATGAACGTACTGGCGCCATAAAAGCATGTCATTCGTCTTAATAACGCCCGCTCCCGCATAATCTAATATTTATTGAAGTACCCACCCCGCGCCTCGCGCGGAACAATTTCTTGTTTTTGTTTTTTTTCAGAATATACGTTCATACTTACAGTACTGGTTGAACAGCGTTTAAACAAAAACATGTATGACAAACATCAACGCACGTAGTGTAAACGAATTATTACGTAACTGCAGCACAACTTTTTCTTTTGTGGGGGGAATGTGAAGATTCTTTTTGCAAATGCGCTTTCGATACTAATCTCTACAGGCCTGGCGCCGGACGGGGCGACGACTGCGACACTTGTGGCATGGACGTGGCGACCTCAATGTAACAATGAATCCATACAATTAGATATTTACAAGCCGAGTTAGTCATTTCAAACCACAAATGTAAAACGCACCGTGGAGCTCTGTCCATATCTCTTACCCGGCTCGGCCAACGCCGACGTACTGGCCACTCGGGAAACTTGTGTTGAAAATATTTATTTTTCAGTGGTATAAAAATAAACTTCCTTTTACGCACATTTTTATATTTTGAACTTATTTGACATTGACTCAATCCCTTCCTATAAAATGTTACACTACATTTTTTAATTATACGAAAGTTCTCTTTTAAGTTGTTTTACAAATAGTACCATAGTTAAAGTAAAACTTCGACATTGTTGAGAAATGTTTATTGGAAATTTCATTCAAAATATAATGATAACTCCAAGATTTATTCTGTAAACACTGAAAAGAAAAAAATAAAAGAACATAAGCTAAAATTACAACTTAAAATAAACTTTTTTTGTAAATAATTCTTGCATTTTCCGCTCGCTAGCCCGCTTTCTTACTTGTACGCATAGGCGGTGCGAGTGCAGAATGAAGCTGACAAGGAGATGGATTTAAAATAAGTATCTTAGTTTGTTTTGTACTAAGGCAGGGGAATGTTAAATCCAAACAAGTGTCTTTGTACGAGCACCCGTCTGCGGCCCGCCGGCGCTCTAAGGTCTTATCATCTTTGAAGGGCGCAGCTGACGATACTAAATAAAAAAGGGATTGAAAACTATGAGAGCGCCGCAAAATTGTTTGCTGGAGAAAAAGCATGTGAATAACTTAAACGTCGTGCGACACTCGTGTGTGCGCCAGGACACGCGGTGGCGCGGCGCGGCGCTTGGAATGGAAGTAAATGTGTTCTGTCTTTTTATTAATTTTCCCTTTTAACTCTAAACGAAACCAATCCCGACTAGATGAAGCCGGTTACTTAATAAAACAAAGTTTTTTTAGTAACAATATTATAAAATGCCGTCTTCTCACCTTATTTCTTCTGTTTGGGATCCTTCAGTTTTACTAGACATTTTTGAAGGAACACATTTAGTTTTATCCACATCCGCGATGTCCAAATAAACGTAAATTGCGAGGGAAATGTAAAATCTGAGCGAATTGCGCAAAGTTCTTGGAAATCGTGAGTGCATTTCGTGCAAAACTTGAAACATTATTAGGTAAAAAGTTTTCGGGAGACGTCTGCGCGTCTGCAGCAGCTCCTAATGGAGTGTAAAACGCGGACGTGTCTGAACTCGGCCGAACACAACCGCGTCGCATTTCTCTTGGGAACAGCGAAGTGTGAGCGCGTTCCCTTCTACGTGCTTCAGAAATGAATACGTATGTCCCGTATTTGCGTTATAAAGCACTTTACATCGTGTTTTGGGAACACACTTTTACTTTTATCAGAATCTATAATTATCGTTTTTACAGACAATGTTCACGTTGTCGCGTATTCTCTAACGCGACCCTCTTCATGTAGTCTGCTTCAGCAAGAACTAACATCAACGACAAGGCAACAAAACGACCAAAAATGTATCATCAAATAGCAACATTTTCAGAATCAGAACAGACTAGAATGTCCGTTGATTGCCTACGAAATATTTTCTTTAACTAGCATGGTAAATAAGTATATTGACGGGGAGGGTCGGTAGGCGAACGGTGTCGCGGGCTCTCCGCGGTCAGCCGCACGCCTTCTAATTTATGCGCGCACATGAACCCTACGATTACTTCACCGCGGCTTCACTAATTAAAAAGAAGGTATTAAAAATGGAATACTATTCGTTTTGCTCTGAAGGTCTGATCGATTACTCATTGAGGTATTTCATTACAGATAAATTTGCCGAACGATAATTTTTAACGAACAGTGACGTGAAACATTTATACTTTGTTATTGTAAGTACGTACCAGTGAACAGGTATTTACTAAGCTAGCGCGTATTGAGTTTCGACTTCTTCATCATTTAATATTAAGCGGGATAGCGGTCCAAGAAAACGTACGAATATTGTTAGACCTAAAACGTAATGGAGAATGTTATCGATTTGCTCTCTGGAACATGAACATTGTTCGTCAACCGACCTGCCGCACGTGTTGTTTCAGTCATCGCCTTCGTCAGCTACAATTTGACATAAACTTATTTCGTTAATGTGGCGTTCGTTTGACTGACGAGCGCTCTTCAGTGATGTGCTGGTCGTTTATCCCGCGACGAGGGAGCGCCACCGGCGCGGCGGCGGCCCGACCATTGCTCACACGGCACCTGTCGATACTTACCTAGTTTTCGATCATCGATAAATGTTCCAACGCTATCCCTATCTGTGCCCAACAGAAAGATCAAGTACACCTGCTCTGTACCTAGCACCTCTTGCTCTATCATATGAATGTGTGATTCGTCGCAGTCGATACTTGTCCGCGTCACACACAAGGTTTTTAATATAACGTGTACTTTTAAAAAGGCGCTTACATTTATATTTCGCGGGAGATTTTCATTCTTCTGTGCAGCAGACCGTGATCATGACCTCGTGACGTCTCGCATGTCTGATTTCTTAGTGTAATTAAGTATTATAAAAGTAGTGAAACATGAACGTGGGAGTGACTCTAAATATTGTGTGTCGGAAAGTTGTAGTTTAATTTTAAGCAAGATTGAATGTGTGTGCTTCAGGTGTCGATGTGAAGGGCTACGTGTACGGACATAAATTTGGTTGGAGAGCGGCAGCGGCTGCGCTGCGGCGGCGGTGCGGCTGCGGTGCGGCTGCGGCCGGCTCGTGCGACGAGCGCCACAATATTAGTCACCCGTCGACCCTACTTACCCACGATATATGAGTTCATATCTGTATGCGGCAATCTGCGACCGAAGGGACGGAGGAGGCACGTACCGAGGTGTTTAATGTAAGGTGAAATAAATGTCTTTTTATAACCGGTACTTTCCGCTTTTTACTTGTGACAAGATGTTTAATATTTTCTTACAAAAAATTCTTGACTCGCTTGTGCATTGCGCAGCACTTTATTATACCAATAGCAATATTGTAGCATTGTTCAATCAGGCGCTCGCACAATCTTTAACGTGTACGATCAATTAAAATGCTTCAACGCGACAACTCCTTCTCAACAAAGGCGATAACGAAATGTTTGTTGACATTAAACAAAAAGTACTCTCATCTAGCGAAGTATGAACTCTCGAGTGTGTTTCGAGCGTGAGGTTAGCCAAGTTGTGCAGAATCAATTAATCGTCATCATCGTTTATCTGCTTCTCTGATGACATATCTAACTGTAATCAGCTGCGGCTTTTGCACACCGCCCCATAACCTTTGGACGTTGGAATATTACGCAGAATGATTTTGTTTTATCGAAATTACAATATTTATCAATTGTGGTTCGGTACATCTTTGAGCCACGGCTCAGAAGATGAAAAGTGCCCTACGTGCTGCACCCTGCTATGGATAATGTATATATTTTCTTTCGTCCAATACGTGATCTCGATAAATATATACAATTTCAACAAAAATCATTGTACATTAAACTTAACTAACCTTTGTAAATGTTGACCATACTTTTTGTAAGCAAAGAAACGTGACGATGACCAATTCAGCCACGCGAGCCGCACAGGTTTCTTTTCAATTTCCTAAAAAAAATTTAGTAATTAATAAAAATTGGTTAATAATTAAGGTTGCAGGAGTGCATTGGATGCAGGCGGCACAAGACCGGCCATCGTTGCAATCGATGGCGGAGGCCTACGTTCAGCAGTGGACTACATTAAGCTGATAATGATGAAGATGAATAAAAATTAGTACTCATTGAAAAGACGTTTTACGAAAGCTGGCCCATGTGCGACGAAGATGAACACAAGCAACTAAACTGAACTAAGTAGATATCCGCAATTGATCCAGTAATATAATATTCATTTGCTAATTATTGTTTTGTTTGTGCAGGAGTAATGTAGGTACAATGCTATCGCAGATTATCTGTGCGACGCGGAGCGGTCTTATCTCCTTATAATTGCGCTCGTGTCACATAATTGTCAACTTTTCTTTCGAAGCACACGCGTTGAAACATGTTCACCATAGCTCTGGCCCTCTCTGCACTGGCTGCGCTATACTGGTATGGTACGAGAAACTTCAAATATTGGGAGAAAAAAGGAATCAAACATGACAAGCCGATACCATTCTTCGGCAACAGCATGCCCGTGTATTTAATGAAGAAGAGCATCACGCAAATGACCACAGAACTTTATTGGAAATACCCAAATGAGAAAGTGGTGGGAAGCTACGGGCCCAAAAACCCCGAATTAATTGTAAGGGATCCCGACTTCGTGAGACGAATTCTTGCAACAGATTTCGCACATTTCTACCCGAGAGGCATTAATACCCACAAGACTGTCATCGAGCCTCTTCTAAGAAATCTTTTTTTTGCCGACGGCGATTTGTGGAAGTTATTGCGACAACGTTTAAGTCCAGCGTTCACGAGCGGGAAACTGAGAGCAATGTTTCCGCTGGTTGTGGAGCGAGCTGAGCGTCTGGTCAACGCGGTCAACGCCCCGCCGGCAGGGCGCGTGCTGGATTCCCGAGAGCTTATGGCCCGCTACACCACGGACTTCATCGGCGCGTGTGGCTTCGGTCTCGACGCTGATTCCCTCAGTACAAAAGATTCTGCTTTTAGAAGACTTGGTGCTAAAATATTTCATACTACCGGCCGCGACATTGTTATTTTAATGTTAAAGGAAATGTTTCCTGAGACCTGTAAACATCTAAAATTACTTGGAAAAGTAGAAAAAGATGTGATTTCCCTGCTGAAGAGCATCGTGGAACAAAGAAATTATGAGCCTTCTGGTCGGAACGACTTTATCGACCTGCTTCTTGAGTGTCGCAGAAAAGGAAAAATAGTGGGAGAATCTATTGAGAAAAGAAATGGCGACGGGAGTCCTCAAGAAGTGGAGTTGGACATGGATGACTTGCTGATGGCCGCTCAAGTTTTTGTTTTCTTCGCTGCGGGTTTTGAAACCTCCTCTTCCGCAACAAGTTTAACCTTACATCAGCTGGCATACCATCCTGAGATACAGAAAAAAGTGTAAGCCGAAATCGACAGAGTTTTGTCGAAGAACAAAGGCACGCTCTGCTATGACGCAGTAAATGAAATGAGTTATTTGCATTGCGTCTTCAAAGAAGCGCTGCGAATGTTTCCTTCTTTAGGATTCCTGATACGGCAGTGCGCTCGGCGCTACACGTTCCCAGACTCGCAGCTCACGATTGACAAGGACGTGACTCTATTGATACCCGTACAAGCATTTCATATGGACCCACAGTACTTTGATGATCCGAAAACATTTCGGCCAGAACGTTTTGTGGAAGAATCCACCAACCCGCTGACAAAATACGTATACTTGCCATTTGGTACAGGGCCTCGCGCTTGCGTCGGTAAGTTTCATATTGACGTTATTTTTCGTTTTAGACCATTACGTAGCTTTATCGTTATCAACTAGTAAAGATGCAAAATCAGTCACATTCCTTTGTAATGAAGTAAACAGATCGTATACAAATTATTAAATAACGTATATTCACTGATGCCGCAGCTATAATGAGGTGTAGAATAAGTGACGAAAATAGAATTACAATCCTAACGCATTTCCAGGCGAAAGACTCGGCCTGATGCAGTCTCTGGCGGGCCTGGCTGCAGTGCTCTCGCGGTACTCTGTGGAGCCCGCGCCGCAGACGCTGCGCTACCCTGTAGTCGACCCATCCTCAAACATAGTGCAGAGCATCAGTGGGGGTTTGCCTCTATTGGTCCGGCCGCGAGCGCCGCCGTATTAATATTTTCATTTCTACAAATGAAGTACACGGATTCCGCTGAAATTTGTCAGAGAAGGTGGACATAGTGCGGTAGGATAGAGCGTATACACTGTTAAACTATTCTATTCTATTTTACTATTAATCCTAACTTATAGGATTTAAGCGCTTACCTTGAATAATTTGTAATATTTAGTGATCAGCGTAGTTACCTTTTTATAAATACAACGTCAAATAAGACAAAGATAAACTTATATAAACCATAAAACACTTGGCACAACTAGTCACGACTGAACGAGTTCTAATTCTTATCTAATCGAACGTATAGAACGCCCTGATCATATTGGGTGTTCATAACAAGTTGAATACGTGATCACTTATTTTTTTGTTCCTTAAATAATATACCTACATATTATTTCAATACAATATCGAGTGAGTGCCTAATTGATATATGACGAATTAAAAGTAAAATAAAAGGGAGAGAAGTAACTTACCAACGCAAGCTCGAGGACCTTCGCCAAAAGGTAAATAAATGTACTTCGCCGTTGAATTGATGCCGTCAGTTAAAAAGCGTTCAGGCCTGAATTCTTCGGGGTCCACGAAGAATAGAGGATCCTTTTTCATAACTTGTATGGAAATTACTGTCGAAACCCCCTCATATATTACCAGGTCTAAGTCTGGGAATGTGTACTGGCGAGCACACTTCCTCACCAAGTGACCCAAGGAAGGGAACAGCCGCAAGCTTTCTTTAAAAGCGCAATGTAAATAGTTCATTTCGAAGACTGCGTCATAGCACAGCTTGTTGTTATACTTCGCCAAGACCCTGTCGATTTCTTTTTGTACTTTAATTTGTTCTTCCGGGTTATATGCCAGCTGATGCAACGTGAAACTCGTGGAGGAGGAGGAGGTTTCGAAACCCGCAGCGAAAAATACAAAAACTTGAGCAACCATAAGAGCATCAGTCAGTTCTATTGACACTAATTCAGGTGTACCATCAGGTTTCGTCTTTTCTATAGATTCTCCCACCATATTGCCCTTGTTCTTACATTCAAGGAGAAGGTCAATGAAGTCGTTTCTACCGCACGGTTCATAATTTCGTTTTTCAAAAATACTTCTCACAAAAGCTATGACTTTACTTTCCATCTTGCGCATTATTTTTAAATGCTTGAATGTTTCAGGAAACATTTCTTTGAGCATTTGTGTTATAACCTGACTGACCTCAAAGTTAAATATATCTACTCCGAGTTTTCTGAAATAAGAATCTTCCACACTTAGTGAATCTGCATCAAGGCCGAACCCAACCGCTCCGATGAAGTCAGTGGTGTACCGCGCCATCAGGTCTCGAGCATCCAGCACTCGGCCGCTCGGCGGGGCGTTGATGGCGTGGGTCTGCATCCGCTCAGCTCGCTCCACTATCAGAGGAAACATCGCCTTCAGCTTTCCGCTTGTGAATGCCGGGGTGAGGCGCTGTCGTAATAACTTCCAAACGTCACCATCAGCAAAGAACAGATTTCTTGACAGGGGTTCTATGACAGTCTTGTGCGTGTTGATACCTCGTAGATGGAAATTATAGAAATCTGTAACGAGAACGCGCTTCACGATCTCTGGGTCCCTTATTAGTAATTCCGGAACTGTCGCTCGATAGAAGCCGACGACTTTTTCTTTCGGATACCTCCAGTACAGTTCTGTAGCTAGTTGACTCATGCTCTTCGTTCTCGAGTACATCGGCCAATTGTTGCCCAAAAATGGTATCGGCTTGTCATGTTTGATTCCTTTCTTCTCCCAATACGTGAACGTCCTCGTGCCGTACAGGTACAGGGCGACGAGCGCCACGAGCACTAAAACTGCAACCAACATGGTTGAAGACAGTACTTACTCAAATTAAAACATCATAAGCCCGAAAATTTATAGGTAATAAAGGAGAGATAAGAAAGATTACTACGATAATGCTATTGGTGTCTTCGTGACAATTGCTTTTTGTTTTTGATTATATATGTTATAAAACAAACAGCGGTTAACTATTTTAATATTTCAACGAAAATAACAAAAATGTTAACTAAATATAGGACGTAACGTCTTATTACTTCGTCGCATTGCAAGAGTACGAATTATGTAGTTTCTATTAACCGCCACGCACTCCGAAGGACCTATACAAATATGCTAAAATGCAATTTACAATATTATTGTGTATGCCAATTAAGAATTTTTTGGCCACTCGATAAACCTGTTTTTGTGAGACCATCTAAGGGGAGTAGCTAATTAAACTATTAAACTATTAAAAGTAAGTAGTATAGGGAGTAGCTAAATAAGTTTTTACTAAATGGAGATACGACTATAGTATTCTGCCGCAGCGAGGAACTGCGCCGAGACAAGTGGTCGCTGAAAGTATTTGCGGTCGTTCGTTTGTGTGCCGCTGCGATCGCGATATGCGATCGACGTATTAGTTGAAATAATGAAAATATATTTTATGATAGTCCAATTTTTTAAGAAAGTTATATAGGCTACCAAAAACTACAACCTCACTAAGTACAATCAGTTGATTGTGGCAACGCTATGTGCACCGGCCGCTAGCTTTATAATCTACTTTTCCTTTGATCTTTAATGTTTATCTGTTACTCTGTGCGCCGTAATGTGGCTCGCCGGCTTTATATATGAGTGATTACTTTTGAACAGCGAGTTTTCTCGGAACCGCGCGAAACACAGGATTTGAAACGTTTCCCGGCAATTTGCATTCACTGGATATGAAGTTTCTTTACGATTTCTCGAAAACATATAAACTGGTGAAAAAAATCTTGATAGTATGACATAAATACTAATATCGAATTATATGTTACGAAAAATTGCTATTTTATGTTGTAAGTAGGTACAATGTTAACTGTAGCGGACGCGTCACGTCGCGATGGCTGCAAACTTGGTATCTAGCGTCGCCTGTTCAAATTTAGCTTTGATTCTTTTATCGGCTTCTCCAAACTTGGCATTTGCACCAGAAATCATAATAATAAACTTAATGATCTACGCATGTACTGCATTTCATTGAATTGTACACGATCTACGCACACTTCCTCCGGTCTCCCTCGGCCTGTGTACCGATCTTCATCCAATGACATTACATTCTAGTTTGCCCCTCTCTAGTTTAAGCCTGTTATATTACTCATTCTTAAATACCTACCTATTTAATACCTATTTTAAAATTGAACAACATCATCATCATCAGCCCTTCTCTGCCCCCTGTTGGACATAGAGGTTACGAATTAATTCCAATATACAAAATTGTTAGCGCCACAATTTGTCAATAATAATTTACTAAATTTATCAGCGCCATCTCTCGTTGTTTAAAGAAATCCACAAAGAAGACCGATAAAATAATAATAAGTCCTGATAGTTGCGGCCTGTTTATTTCTGACTTACATTTGACATTTGAAGTTACAAATATTTAACAATATCGTCCTCGACCTGGTCGCTGGAAAAATGTGCTGGATGTCATAACCCGAATCAAAAAACAGAATACTTAGGCTGCGAACTATGCAGTCGGCGCATGACCTGGAGTGTGCCGACGTAAGTTGGACGCGGTGTAACATTGTGGAGCGCAAGTACCTGCCTTAATAAGAGGCTGAGAGGAGTAAATAAACCATCGGCTCATTCATATATGCTAGATAAAACAATCCATGTTACATGTCGGCGTGGTCAGAAGGAATTAAAAAAATACTGCAAAAAAAAAAGTCCAAAGGAAAACATTATGATAGAGGAAAGTTTGCAAGATATAAAACTATTTCGTGAAGACCTAGGCGATGTCCAGAGTGAGATGTCAGATTTACTTGATACCCTGTATAACCGAAAAATCCTAGAATTAATAATTTAGAAAATAAAGTAGAGGTCATGGAAAAAAAATAGAATAAAATACAAGTGAAACAGCAAATCTTGAAGCTGTCATAGCTGAGCTCGAGACCGACATTCAAGATAGAGGACAGGGTATGCTTTGCAATGACATTCCATCCGAGTCCCAAAACGAGAACATCGTCCATCTCGTCCTTATGATGGCTAAACATTCGTCTTGGTGAAAGAGACGTAGTTTTTGCAGAAAAATCCTATCATCGGCCACCAGCAGTCAACGTGCGCCCAAGGAAGCTCATGTGTACATCGGTGTGGGTACCGTGAAGTTTTGAGCCCATCGGGGGCTCGAAACTAGTCGGTATCTACGTTAGTTGTCATAAATCTCGGCGACTCAGAACATTGCACCAACACAATGTCAGGTGTAGCGGAGCGTAAATGGGTACGGGGGAAGGTTGCCGAGATGTTGGAAATGATTTAAACCGCTCGACTGTTTAGTTCCAGCTGAAGAAGTGGAGCGGGCTTAGCAAGCTGTTATAGTTATTTACAGTTCCACTAAAGAAAATGTACATTACATTGGATACCAAAAATTTTTTTACAAAATGATTCAACATTAGAAAAAACATGTTAATCACATTGATTAGATAACACAGTTATCGCAATACAAAGTGCAAAATGACGTCACTTTACGAGTCATCGTGAGTGTGAATTATGTCAGTCCTGGGTGAGGGACCTCAAGGTTAGCAGAACAACCTCAGTGGCAACATAGGAGCGGGAGAGTCCGCAGTAACATGTGTCGCCCGAATGGTTCAGTCTACCGAGGAGCAGTTCTCTTCGTTGTTAGAGACACAAAGAAAAAATTATAAACTACAGTAATACAAAAACGTAAATGTGACGTATAGTGGCCAGCTCAGGTGGTGCATGGCCGGTCTAGGACATCCCTGGGCTGGTTTTCAGTCGGCCCCTTTGCACTCCTAACATTCAACATTTCAATGAAGTTTGAACCTGATTAATATAATTTTATTCTGTAGAAACGTTTACTTGCAATTGTATTTGGAAAATGTTGTAATTGATTTAAAGATTACAAGTCAATTATTATGACCATGTCTGTTTACTATCTGCAGATACGTGTTCCTCCCACAATCTATGATTGATCGGTTCTAACTTCGAAACGGTTATGTAAACAATTATGTCATCCATTGATCCGTATCAATCCCCATATTTTTTAAACTATTGAGGCAATCTAAAGTTGTTGTTGTGAACAGCAACTGTTTTAAAAGATGAGCTGATTCGCGAGTTATTGTTTCCAAACTAAACAATTTTTTAAAAATGTTATTCGCGATGTACCTCTTTTTGTCAAATCTATTGTTTAATGTTTCCCAGGCCTTAATATAATTGTCATTTGTAATAGAAATATAGCGCAATAATTGTTCTGCCTCCCCGGCTGCAAGAGACTTTAAATAATGTAACTTCTGAACATCATCTAAAGTTGAATTTTTATGAACGATGGATGTGAACAAAT
>JAODUI010000028.1:214369-234701 GCA_027563995.1 Papilio gigon
ACAGCAATGGGCCGCAGGCTCAGCTTTCACCACACGGTCTAGGCCAAGGTCCAGACCGTGTGGAGCTGGTTTTCAGCTCCAGCTTTTTTTTTATAATTGTACCCCCGTGGAAGGGGCCCTGCGGGCACCTGCTGCTGTGTTTGATGCTGCAACCTTGGTTACCTTTAGGTTGATATTGCTCTTTGAGCTTTGTTACCATTTATGAAAATACATGCACACATATATAAATAGATTTATAAATATACATACATAAATATACACACCTTAGGGGTTTTTTTTTCTTCTTTTAAATAATTCCATGTTATATCTGCAGCTAGACACATACATAAATAAGACGCACAGACACATAAATAAACATAAACGCATTTATAGTCTTATGTAACTAAGGAGCCATTGCCTTTTGCTGCTCCGCGCATCACGGCCACGCCGAATTTTAAGAATGTGCTCTTTGGTTTATCATTCGTCATTATTTCTATGATCGACTCCTTCGATAATTCCATGACGATTTTGTGCATTTACGCTTATTATGATTGAATACAGTTGTACCTATATAAGATGTCTAAAACATTACGGACAAAAACTATAATTGAATGATTAAAAAACAAAATTATACATTTTAATCTGTGTAGGTTGTTTTTGTTCGCACTCTAAAATGCAATTTACCTCAATATAGGGAGTAAAATGTAGAGACGGGGTCGGTACTCCATTAGAATTTATGATACATGCTGGGCCAGACAGTAATTAAAAGGGGCCACAGAGGAATAACACACCGAAATGTTGCAAAGTTATAGCATTATACTGGTTTTCGTATAGCACACAGTACGACGAAGCGATTCTTCGGACACTGTTCTAGATTTAAAAGGAGAAATTAATTAAAGCATGTACTTAATACGACTTGTTTCAATTGATTTGATTAATTGAACTTACTTTCTACATGTCATGTTTATTTTTAGTCCTTTTACCATTTACTTATTGTTTTATATTTTGTCCTCTAATCTGTATTATTAAATATTGTAACAAGTAAAATAAATTATCAACCAGTAATATTTGAATTCATACATTCATGTAAATATCTCGAGGAACAATTTTCACTTCAACATTTACATAGGCTTTGGCAGAATTAACTTACGTCAGATTTTATTATTTAAAATAATAGCGGTCGGACTTTTATTACAATCATGGGAGTCAGAAGGTTAGATACCACGTTACTGAAGTTAAGTTAATCTATTTGAATATAAAACAAAAGTTTAGGTTATCGTAAAAACAATTTCTATTTCAAGTTGGTAGCGGATAAACATCACGTCAGCGTCAGTAAATTTGAAGTGATAGTCGCTTCGCATTTTGAAAACTAAACTACACGGCAATGTTTGAAAAATGAAATCTTTTAAAATCACGAAAGATTTTAATAACTTTCAAACGCGGCCGTCACCGTCCTTCCATGTTCCAGATTTAATTTATTTAGCCGAGTCGTCTCCGTGGTCCGGTGGGCTTGCAAAAATAATTACTCCGACAACTGCATTGCGCTTTTGGAAGTGCTGGAATGATTTGAATAAATGATTTGGTGTCTCCATCATTATTATAAATGAACGAAATGAAGCAACTTATTCACAATAAATTAATCAGTTTAATACGACTAAGAGATTCCAATACACAATAAAAAAAACTACATAATTACCGTTATTAATATTTGATGGAAACAAATGAGCATCCAAGCATGCGATATGGTTGAATATTATCAGTAACATAGTAAAACAGGCAAAACAATATGTAACAGACGTGTCCCATACATTCTATACAGCGGTTGAACAAGTCTATTTTTGTATTCAATTTTACTTTTATGTTTAGTATTCCTCAAAGCAAACACGATCTGCCCGAATTCCGAACGGACCCGACGGACCGTGAATGCAACGGAACAAATACTCGCGGCTTAACACAAGCAATGCCGGGCACCGCTCAACAATGTGTTGTTACTATTTGAATCTATTGACCTAAATTAATTGGTAAATTGGGTAAGTACAATCGCTGAAATCCTCCTATACGATAATTGATTTGAATCAGTCATCTTCGTGGAAAGAGCGAAGCTAAAGAGGAAACAATAAGAAAAAAGGGATGATGTTTTATTCTACTCCAATTCTATATTCAATTCGAGTCAGTCATTAACAGTGCTGCTGGCCGCTCCATACTCATCGTAATCTTTGAGAACCGAATAAAACGGTATTCGTAACGTATTCGTTCCTAACGTAAGGTTAATATAATAACCTAAAGGCTTCTTTTTCTGTTTTTTATTGTATTGTTTATTTTAAGTGAACAGACAAACATGTAGTAACGAGCAAGAGAAGGCACTGTTTCCTGAAACACAGGTCCCCACCTACCACAGGAAGCAGAGCCCCAGCGAAAATTTGATAAAAGTTTTATGAAATAAAGAGTTTTTACTTTTTATTTTATTGATAATTTTTATACCTATACAGACTGGCAAACATATTAAAGGCACCAATCAATCTTGAATATTATTGTAATATAGTAAATATGATACGTCAGTGAAATGCAACGTCAGGCGCATTTGCGGATGTACGTGAAAGCTGCTTTTACTTGAATGTTCATGTATTGGCTTTAATTGAAGCTGGAATCGGGCGCGCTTTGACCGTAAGCAATGAAACAGCGAGGAATTAAGTTGAACATGAGTACGGAACATTTCAATCAAAGTCCTTCCTATGCATTATTCAACGAGCAACACTCTACGGTGGTAATTGAAATGCGCCAAACGGACCGAAAGGGGCCCCTCGATGGTAATCACATTGACACCTCGCATAAATCACTATAATCCCTTTCCATTGATGTTATTACTATTGCGGACCCCACATGTTCGCGGTCTCATCTGCTTTCAGTAGACAACGAACTTTTTTAACTTAATACTTAAATTTTCCTTGAGAAAGCCTTTCTTTGTACTTGAGATGTACACGTGGACTTATATGCCATAAGGTTAGAACTGATAATGGGATGGGCAGTGGCGACTAAAATTTTCTTTGCTTTCTCGTGCTGTTCAAAATCTACGTTATCATGATGAGTTTACTTCATAAATCAATATAAAATCCTCACGTATATATCACAGTCCTAGAACTGAACGAAAGTCTTTGTAATTCTAGCCTAAAATACTTACAGTGATATGATATTTAATTGAAATCGAAACTGAAAAACAAAAGAGAACTAACTTAAAGCGAACAAAACAGTACTCAAGATAGTCTAGAATATTTATAATCTTTAAAACAACATTCGTAATTAATAAAGTTAAACTTTTGATTTACGTATACAATTTCACGTTCTCAAATTTCTTATTTGAACAAATATCATCTTGTCTTCACTTAAGAGTTTCTTTAACTTTTTATATTAATGGAAGACAAAATTTATTAAATCAAAAGCCTTGTTTTATTAAAAGTTAGTTTTGAAATGTTGTAAAGTAGAGCCCTTCTATAATTTACATTAATCTATGCGGCTTATTGACTACGCAGTCCCAACTTTCGTAGTTCGGGGCCTTTATTATTCAGTTATTCAACTGACTAATGGAGATTTATAACCTGCTCATTATTTTGTCGGATAGAATCAATTTCACTTTTACTCTATTAACAATTTATACAACATGGCAAAGTTTACTGACATTTCATTAAAGTTATACGACAGTTTGGCGACTAATATTCTTGTTTATTTATGTTTAAAAAAAAACTTCAATATAGCCTAAGGCCTATAACACTGTCCTGGCATACTTGACTTAGTTTTGAAAGTTAGACGTTCCGATGTAGGCGCTTTACGATATATGTCCAAGGCTATATTATGTTCAGATACAACCTCTTAAATCAATGTTTCCACGATTTGTCATAAAACTAAATTACTCGTAAGTATCCGCATTACTTCGTTAAGATAAGGATAAAGAAACATATGTCTTAGAGCCTTCGAATTGATAAATAATTAATGTACTCAATCTGTCTAACGTTTTCAGGTATGCTGAAACTCATTAGCAAAACAATGCCTTCCCCCGCATCTGTTGGGGCTATGCTAAAACATTTCTAATTACGAAATTCCATTCCGTTTGATAGAACGTAAAGTAACACGGCGAGTTTTCCAGATGGGTGTAAATTGCAAAACGTGAATCGTTCAAATATTTACTAAATGCTTCGCACCGCCTCTGATAAATACCAGCCTGTCGATATGTGCTTTTTATACCTTTCCACTTAAGTCAAGCAATTTGTAAGACCGTTTTATTTCCTTTACTCATTTAGCTTTTGTTCTATAATCCCACTAACAATAGTTGGAACATGTTTCCTTCAATTGATTTTCTCTATCAATCTAGACACACTGACACTACACAGAAAACAAAATGACGGCACTCACGAACACTCCTGTGTTTTCCACTCCAAATATAGTTTAGTATCAACGCCCGTACTGCTGAATCAGCTGATCAAGCAAACTTGTCCCTTCTGTGTTGAGAAATAGGTAAGCTAATAGAGTTCGTTTTCGCTTGCAGGTTATGGTTCGTCCGTGAGCAGGGTTAACATATAAGTTGTCCGTCATATGTATCCTACAATACCAATACGTACATATTTTTATGAGGGATCAGCGATCTCATGATACAACCAATAAAGTTCCTCTTCCAATAAGTTTTCGTTGTACGATTTTATGGCGTGTGTCCAAGGGTCATATTCTTTTAGATGCTTCGAAATTCGTGACATAAAAATTGTATTTATTAACGCTCTACGTAATTTTTCAACGAAATCAATCTTTTTTTAATGACAAATAAAATATAACGGTGAAAAACAATCTAGACCACGATACTAGTATCTATTAATATGAGAATTAAATGAATAAACTCTGTGAAGCCACATGAAGACCACGAATAGTCCAGATGAAGACTAGACCAGACCAAGACTTAAGGTTACGCTGAGCCATATTCCCAAATTGATGATTAAAACTTATAGCATCTTCCTTCGCCTATTACATGTCGAGGTTGCCCAGTTTCAATGGCGTGTTTCCAATTAATTTAATGGTGTTTATGTACCAATCGATCATGAAAAACAAGTATACCCAACTTGCTAATAGACAGATATTTTTAGCCATAAATCTACCTGTAATCGACATGGCCATAAATTTTGACAGCGCTAAACATTCCCAGGTAAATTTACGAACCCTTCCCTATAAATACAATATTTTTTTAAGGTAAATTACTTTGTTTATTTAACAGGATTATAAAATGACACGAAACTAAAATAACACTTGTGTAGTGTACGAAATAAAACACAGTCGTATGGTTCGAGATGTATAATTCAACTGTTCATTATGTGGAGCATTTAGACACCGGTAATATTTATTTATTTACAAACATTACATTCTTCTTCACTTCAATTAATCATTACTACCTCCTTATTAATACAGTTAGTTAATGAATGTACATATAGTGTATAGCATAAGTAAGTATAGCAAGTAAGTTCTGTACGTTTAATCTCATCATCATCATCAACAGCTCTCGTCTAGCCGTGAGTATATATCGGGCTGACATCGAAAAAGCCACGTCGCGAACGCACGGAGAAGTCTCAATTCATCGCCGGCCACGAAGACCGCCACGGACATAGGTCCGGACCAATGCGCCGCTATCCTCAGCAACTCGTGCAATCTTTCTATGGAGCTCTGCGTCGCCAGGCACACACGCCTGTTGGCTGACACCTCGGCGTACATGTCCCCGAGCGTGGCGTAGTCGAAGAGCCTATACGAGTGCGAGCCATCCCAACGGCCCAGGCGCAGGTCGAGCCGGGCGATGGGGTCATCGTCAGCGGCGGCGCTGGGTGCGGTGTCGAGGCAGGGCTCGCAGGCCGGCTCGCTGGGCGCCGGGGAATGCGCAGTGGGCTCGTCGCGCGCCGTGGGCCCGGGCTGGGAGCACGAGGGCGGCTGCAGCAGCCAGATGTTGGCGGCCGCGTTGTACAGCACAAGTGCTACGGCGATCACGCTAATGAAGCACCACTGGCAGCGCCAACGCCACTGCAACCCACAGATACACAAGAATATCGATAGGCATTTAAGATAAGAACCACACAAAGTCTGTACAAATGCAATACATAACTACTTTAATGCACAAAGTAGGTAGCACTTACGATCTTGTCTCTGCGCGACCTCGTCATCGCGCGCTGCAGCGTGACGTATCGCATCTCTTTTGATTATTTCACCAAAATTACATTCATTTTGTATTAGAGGTGTCTGCAAACAACCTTGATAATTTAGTAACATATCGGAACTTTGCCACAGCTAGGAATCGAACACGGGAGTCTATAATTGACATATTGAAAAGACTCATACAACTCGAGCGGAGGACCGAAGCAGTTAACGCATGGTTTAGTTTTATTTTGATTACTATTGCTTTTTCTTTAGTTCTAGTTGTACAACTATATAGCCATCTCGCTCACTCTCTTGGAACAAACTAGATAACTGTAATATTGTATTATTATAGCAGAACGTTTCAATAACTTTTGTGACTTATTTTAAAATTTCATTATTATTTTGTTGATAAAGATTTGGTAATTTAGGAAAGATTGACATCTTAACTTCTGAAATAATATTGCGACAAGATCAGTTCGTTTTGATTACTTTTATAATCTCACCTGGGAGTATTTGAATTTTATCTTGTTGCGTATTTCCTACAATACTACACTTAAATAACTTCACGAACAACAATTGTGCTCGTCCCGTCCGTGCACATCATTACTAAAATTATTGTTGTGCATATCATTTGGAAATACTTAAATATTTAAATTATGTAATAAATCTTAATATTTCGTTAAAGAATTAAAAATAGTTCCATTGCATTTTAGGTTATAGCACTATAAACCCTCACCAGACACACAATTAATTAACAAATCGACGTGATATGAATTTCAACCGTATGAATATTATCTTTGATTAACACTTTAAGTTATTGTAAGTCCCATTAAAAGGTACTTAACAAATAACTGCATTAAACACTATTTATAATAAAAATTTATAGGAAACGAGACCTAAAATTGACGGCGCATGTCCGGAAGCCGGTCATGCGCGAAACGCCCCCAGACCTTTACCGCAATCATGTTGTACCCAGTTTATCAAGCTCTACGTGATCTGTCCAAACAATTCATTATCAAAATAATAATAGAATGTGTTGCAACGGGAAAATACGTCTCACGGACAACTAAAAAGTTCGAGTGCGTAAAATAGGCCATCCAGCAAGAGTTTCGACCTCTTTATATCAGAGAAAAAGGAAACCATGAGCAGAAAATACACAATATCATAGATCCGGCATTCTAATTAAGAGATACTCCCCCGGACGAACCTGTTCCCGCTTCCAACTAATGATGATGCTGCTATCCCAACGTTAAATTCAAACATTTTCTTAGAATATGGCTATTACAGACGTCTTTTAAAACATTTGAATAATACATATTTCTTTCTAACATATTAAAATTACAAATACAAAATAAATAAAAATAAGATCTTTTTGTATAGAATTCTCAATTTAAAAATAATTTGATAAAAGACAATTTAGACTGCATTAACTGTAATGGCAACTAAAACATCAAACATCACTGTAACTCTCATGTCAATGTGTCAATGTCAGTTGCCATTTGAAACGCATGTTTTTGCCCTTTGGCATGTTTTTAAAAAACTTCACTTTGCTGTAATGATTTAAAAAAAAGTATAACAAAAATGTTTAAAGTGCCAAGTTGGGAAGAAGACACTGAGAAATCTAGCCTTAACTATGGAAATAACGTAAAGGTTAGTTATTTCTAGAATAACAATAAAAGGAGATATAAATTAAAATTGCTATATTTGCGCATTAATGAAAGTGTTAGGAAGGTAATGTTGAATGCTTACAGAGGATAATGTTAACTTGTCACTATAATTTAAACTGCATAATGCATAATCATCAGCCACACGTCGCCCACTGCTGAGCCTAGGCTTCCCCCAAAGATCGCCACGACGATCGGTCCTCAGCCGCCCTCATCCAGGATGCATAATATTTCTATGAAAATACTGGATGTTATACTAGCAAGTACATTGTGTCCCTATAATATGATTTCATTTTTCAGAAACAGAAAATAAACAAGAAAAAGAAAGTAGAAATAGACAATAAACATGTTGTGGCAAAGAATACCATAGTAAATACAGTTGTAAAAAATGCACATTTATTGTCCAATGGTAACAATAAAACAAAAGCCATTAAAGTTAAAAACAATGTGTATAATAAAGACACATTGAGCAGTAGAGTAAGTAAGAATAAGCGAAATCAAAACAAGAAGTTATCTGAATCAATTAAAAATGTTAAGAAAATTGTTGTACAAAATACTGAAAGCGTAAAGAAAAAAAAAGTAACCCAAAAAAAGAAATCTTTAGAATCTGACAATAAAGTTGGCGAAATGGAAATAAGCAATGGTGATGATGATAAACTAGATGAAATTCTACTTGACGCACGGAAAAAGACATTTAATGATAAGTTTAACAATGAAGACAGTGAAGAGGCGCTATTCAGCAGTCGAGAAACAAGGAACACAATAACAAGTCCAGATGAGGCCCAAAATAGTAATAGAGGCTTAAATGGTGTTTGTACAATATCTAAACCGTCTCAAACTGATAGGAAACAGAGCAAAAAGAAACAAATTATAAAATCAATGTTAGACAAAGTCAGCCAAAGGAAGCACATAGAAGTCAGCGGAAATGCACTCAGGGAAAGAATGCTCAATAGGCTTAAAGGTACTCAACATTCAAGTCATACATAGTTTTTAAAGTATATTAAACAGTTTACATGATTCTTATTAACGCTTTGCTTGTTTTCACTACCATTATTTATTTATTCCAGCTGCTCAGTTCAGATATTTAAATGAGAAACTGTACACGTCAAGTGGGGGGGAAGCTCAGAGCCTGTTCCAGTCAGATCCCCTGGCCTTCCACACTTACCACCAGGGCTATCAGCAGCAGGTCAAGAAGTGGCCTGTCAATCCACTAGATGTTATTGTGAAGAAAATACTTGAAATGTAAGTTTATCTATGAAACAGGTTTGCTTTCGGGATTGTTCTAGACTAGTCCTTCTTGGCAGGCCTAAAACTCACTTGGTAGCGGACATGGGTTGCGGAGAGGCAGCCCTGGCCACGCGCGTAACGCAGCGCGTGAGATCCTTCGACCTGGTGGCGGCGCACGCGGGCGTGGAGGCGTGCGACATGGCGCACACGCCCCTCGCTGCTTCCAGTGTGGACGTGGCGGTATACAGTCTCGCGCTCATGGGCACTGACCTGGTACAGTACCTGATCGAAGCTAACAGGGTGCTTAAAGTCGGGTGAGTTTCTGCATACTCATCAATACTAACCTCTCAGAGAGATCCCTAATTTGTCTGTCAAAGCTTGGGTAAAAATCTGTCCATTGTCCGATGTGCAGGGGTCACCTCCTGATTGCGGAAGTAGAGAGCAGGTTCGACGACCCGGAGGCATTCGCGCGGGAGGTGCAGCGCCTGGGGTTCCGGCTGCGCGAGCTGGACACCCAGCACAAGGTGTTCTTCTTCTTCCACTTCTCCAAGCTGCAACAGCCGCCCGTCAAGAAGTCCAAGCTGCCCGACCTCGCGCTCAAACCTTGCTTGTATAAGAAAAGATGAAGTAAACTGTTGTCACGTGGACTTGGTGCACCTTGCGGCCGACCTCTTCTCCTTTGACAAACTCCGGTGACGACGTCACCGAACTCACTTCTACCACACTCTTAGATTTCTTACTATGTATGAGACAAGCTAAATGTTTCCATCGTCAAAGTAATAAATGTCCACTGTAATATTGCCAAGTATTTATTTCATCACGTTTTCGTCATTCAAATATACAATTCTGTCTACTGTGACGATTCTATTACAAATAAAATAATATAATTATGACTTAGTTTGACTTGTAACCATATTCTTGAATTCCAGCCGCCGCGTTGCTAGCGGTCCGTAAATTAAATAGAACAGTACATGTCCACTCAGTTCCTGCGGGTACAACAATCAATGCGTCTTCAACTCGTCCATCACCTGCTCGGCCTCCGCGCGCAGGTTCTCCACCTTTTCAATAAGCATCATCTGGAAACGGCAAATAAAATTGCTGACTAATTGTTTTTTTATCTTCGGAGTGGGAGTACGTTAATATGATCTTTAAATCATTTGGCTGTGAATATATGTAAGTTGAAAGTGCTACGAGAACACGAACAGTGGCGGAACATGTAATATATATGACGTCGTAAACTATAAATGACAAGTCAAAGGTGATGGATGCGGCGGGGCCGGACGTGGCACAAGAATATGTACGGCATTGACCCGCGCGGCGCTGACGAGGTGCGCGGCGGCGGAGCGGGACAGCTGGTCGATGCGGGAAGCCAGCTCCTCCGCGCTGGCCCTGGCGAGGTCCTCCACGCGCTTGTAGCCCGCCTGCAGCAGTTGCCTCGCGCGCGCCTGCGCACCGCGTACGAGTTATTCACGAGCAAAGATAGAGCGAACATACGGACGCGTCGTGACTATACTGTATGTTGAGTTCACCCTGCGCACGTTGGGCAGCTCCATGAACTGCTGCAGCTGCGGCGCGGCGCAGTGCTGCAGGCGCGGCGCCAGCTCCGCCAGCAGCGCGCGCCACGCCCACAGCGCGCCGCCGCCCCCCTCGCTCCCCGCTCCGCACAACGCCTCGCACAGGCGCGCGCAGCTCGCGCTGTGCGCGGTGGCCGCCAGCAGCGCCGCCTGCACGGCGCCGCGCGACACGCAGTACCTAACACCGATTACACGATAATTCAGAAAGATTGATATTTGTACGGGTGCCACTATGTAACAAATACATGTTTCCCTCGTACGTACTTGTCAGCTACCTCCGCGAAGGGCACCTGCAGCCACAGGTCGTGCAGCATCAGCGCCACGTAGAACCGGTGCAGGACCTGCTCCGGCACGTCCTGCACCGTGCATGTTTTTAATGAAATAGTAAATATAAATTAGCGAACTATAGGTTGCGGAAAGTTATCGACAGTGGACGCTGCTAAACTACTAATAGTTCACTCACCCTGATGCAGGACCCCGATGGGTCCGCAACTAGTCGGTACCGACACCGATCTACTCGAGAGTTTAGCCGTTTTTATTAGTAGTTTAGTGAAATGTCTCACGAAAGTTTTAAAAGTTGAAGTGTACGCTACGTTGGTAGGTGAGCGGAGCGAGGGAACAGCAACACTCACAGTGATGGGTTTCCCGGTGACCATGCGCACGGCCACCTTGTCGGTGAGGCCCAGCGCGCGCGCCACACGCACGCCCTCCGCGCCCAGCTTGCTGTACTGCAACGCAACACATTGTTACGTGTGGAGATGCGCAGCGCGCAGTGACTTCGAGCCGCCGAGTTGTTTGAAACGTGGCATACCAGGTTGTGGTAGTGCCTGTAGTCGGGCCGGACGGCGGGGTCGTGCGGCGCCACCAGGTAGAGAAGGTGCAGCGCGCCCTGCAGCACCACGCCCCCCGAGCTCAACTCCAGGTCGCGCAGGAACTGCCGCGCTACGCCCAGCTCCATGCACCCTGCACAACTCCTGACCAGTCATCCAAAACTAATACTAATCTCTCGACATAGACAAACTTAATAACCATGGTGTCTGGAGAACATACTTTTTTTTGGATCGATTGAGGGTTAAAGGGGTTAAAGGTTGAAAAGGCACCAAAAAATAGAAAAGTATTCTACTCCCTCTTATCTAATACCTATAATTGCGGCCCTACCGAGCCTGCTGACTACCAGCTCAGTGTCGTCGTCGAGGCGCCCAGTGTCGCCGATCGCGCCGCGCGCCTCCAGCGCCCCGCCGCGCAGCAGCGCCCGGATGCCCGCGTCGCAGCTCTCCTCTAAGTCTATACTGAACAAAATATTAAACGACGCAAAGACTAACAAGTAAATATTAGCGACCTGACCCGGCTCGCATTTATAAGTCGTAGGTCATACTGACGTGTCCCTGTGCGTGACGGCGAGCAGCGTGGCGCGCAGCAGGCGAGCTAGCGCGGCGCGGCGCGGGGTCAGGCGTAGCGCGGCGCCGCTCAGCAGCAGCGCCGGTAGCGCCGCCGCCAGCACGCTGCGCGCGCCCGGCATTCGCCCGCCCACCACGCCGCGCACCCACGACCACTCCTGCTCGCTGCAGAGCAATATGCTCTCACCTAAAGTAACATAATATATACACAACTAATCATTATATAAAGAATCAACGATAATATAACGTGGGGCGAGGTGAGTGCGTGAACCGACCGGCGTCCGAGACCCCAGCGCGGCCGGCGCGGCCCGCCATCTGGCGGTAGGCGGGCAGCGACAGCGGCGCGCGGCCCAGGCGCGGCGCTCGCACTATAACGCGGCGCGCGGGCAGGTTCACGCCGGCCGCTAGCGTCGACGTGCAGCACAGCACCGACACCACGCCGCTCCTGGAGCCACGTTCCACAACGATACACCTTGTAGAAGTCACTGGTGCGGTCAATGTTCATTTAATATGAGCAAGTCACGCTGTCTCCCCTCCCGACCAATTTATTGTTTCCTAAAAGTACGCCACATAACAACTTTTTACAAAACATGCTGAATTTTGGAGTTCGTTGCAGAGATATCAGTTGTCACCTGAAAGCATTTTCGAGCAAACTCCTCTCGTCGCTGGAGAGGCCGGCGTGGTGGTAGGCCACACCGCAGCGCACCGCCGACGCCAGCGGTGTCCCGCCCTCGGCGGCCAGCGCCCGCGCCAGCGCAGCCCGCTCCGCCACGCGGTGCGACAACATCTCCCTATACACGCTTCGTTGCTAACTTCCTCTTTTTTCCACTCAAGTCCACAAAATAAAAGTTCACGTCAGTCAAACGCAAAGTTATTTTATTTAAGTCAACTTTAAAATAAGAATGACTAAGTCTCGTGCGCTCACTTTCTCTGCATCTTGCAGAGCAGCATGGCGACGCTCTCCGCGTTGTGCTGGGTGGGACAGAAGAGCAGGCAGCTGGCAGAGGGCACCACCTCCGACACGAGCCCGCCCAGCCGGTCCGGGTCCAGCCGCGCCGCCGCCGGCGTGTACTGCACGTCGCACACCGCGCACGCAACATTACACGCAACCATGACATCTCAGAAATTAGACTCTCCTGAGATTAATTATGAGAATCTACGCTCCAAGACTGCTGTAGTAAGCAGGAGAGTCGTCTCTTCACTCAGGATCGCCTGAGTGTAGCAGTATGGATTCATCTAGTAGATTGAATGTCGGATAAAGTTCAACAAACTGACGTCGTAGCTAAGCTGTCTCTCGGGAACAGTCTCCATGCCGGCCGGACCCCACACGATCCTGTGCAGCATGTCCCCGATCTTGACGTACTCGGTGAGCTCGACGGGCCGGAAGTCTCGCTGGTACACCGCCGCCTGCAGGAACTCTGCCACCTCCTCCAGGTTGCCTATGGTCGCACTCATGCCTACTATTTGAATATTACCTGTCGAAAATCATTTTTTTTAATTCATTAATCTAAAGACAAATTTTCTTCTTTACAAAGCTTTATTAAATTGATGAAAAGTGTTGGGTAGTGCTAAGAAGGCAGACATTAAACACAGTCCGCGCCACATACTTGCGGTGCTCCTCATTTCTACAAACAAATAGACATACAAAATTAATTCTGTGAGAACTTACTATTAGCAAACTTAACAGTAGTCAGTAGAGACTCGAGGACGGCGCCGCGGCCTTCCTCGCCTATCAGGTGGAGTTCATCCACCTACATACAAATTACATTCATCTGTATAATGTTTCTATTCAGTGAGTAAAAGAAATTATTAATAAAAATCAGAAAGTTATAAAAAGTGTCATTACATTTGGAAACAAGTGTACTTGCCTGTAACACTATTATTTTTGTATAATATTTTTATTCGCAATGACCTGTTATTGGCTTTTTGACAATTGTGTATTTCAATTTAATGACTTTGTATTTGTAAGCTGTTGGTCATCCTTGTAAATAATAAATAAATAAATAAATAAATAAACACGCATATGTTTCCTGAAGGTCAGAGTAAGATCACAAACATACAAGTAAATCACATTGCCTCACCACTATGAGACCGATCTCGTGTAATCTGTCCAACTCTATTAGGCTTCTCACTAAAGCTAAGCCTTTTTCTATTGTCGCTATGTAAATACTGTTCTTTGCCCTGCGTTTCATCGGCGGTATGTGGCCCTTGCCCGCAGCATACTCCTCTACTAGGAAATTTAACTGAAGCGCAAATGGTGATAAAGACCATATCTGAAATAATGTACGGTCAAATAGTTAATTTACTGCGTTAAACAATTAGCTGACTAAATACTACTGTGACAAGTCCATCCATCCATACTAATTTTTGTGTTTCATTAGTAAGAAAAACAATAAACCTTTTCTTGTACAATAGCAACAAATGGCAAAATAAAGAGCACATTGTGTTTTCTATTAATCACTTCCCGCAGCATTAGAATTTCCGCTACAAGTGTTTTCCCTCCGCTTGTTGGCAATGCATAAATCAAATTGTTTCGTTTCTGAATGGCGTCTAAGTTTAGACATTCCTCCTGCCAATCTGTAACACAAACATACAAGTTGTGCATACAGCTTGACCTAAATACTCTGATATACCTCACATGTTTCTACATTTCATTAGCAGATGTGACATAACAAGTATTATTAGCTAACCACTATGTCGGAAATTTATTATAAATGACAGAAAATATTTACGAAATTAAATATGTCTACGCAGAGTTTTTCCTATCTATCTATCACCTATCTTAGTTTCTCCTTTGTTTTTAAAGTTCCATTTTGTAGGTAGTTGGTAAAAACACTACACAAATGTTTTAATACATATATGTTCATAATATTTACCATATAATTTTTCTATATTTCTGTATGTTTTAAATAGATCCTTCACAATCATTGGCAACTTATAAAAATGTTCTTGAAAACCTTCATCACTTTTTGATTTGCTACTAGATTCCAACTGTGTGAAATTATCAGGAATATCCAATAGAAAAGAATCCTTGGTTTCAAAAAAGTTATCTAAATCTTTGATCACACTAATTGATTGATTTATTGCTTCAAAACCTTCAGAGATTTCATCTCTAAACTGTTTTTCTACTATTGCTTCATTACATAAATTATTTTGAGCAATTTCATCTTCTAATTTTGATGTCAATATGTTATCGGAATTTTCATCTACTTCCTTAACTAAATCATGACTTGTTTCAGTTTTTTCATAGTGTGAAAGACATGTAAAACTTCCAAATTCATCTCCAAAACATGATTGTGTAATGTTAGAGTTGATGTCGTCGCTAGTATTATTCCCTGAATCGCTTAAATACTCTACTTGATTGCAAGGCAACGGGGGCGAATCACAGCAATCTACAGGATAAGTAGGTCCCTTGGTAATATTTAACTGTGGCCGTACAAAGTTCGTAAGTAAATCATTTTTGTTATTCGCTTCGTTTATAACTCTTCTAGCCCCCAATCGCCGCCTTTTCGGAGTTGATGTTGTACTACACGTAGAAATAACGTTAATTTTTTTTTCAGAGTTCATTTTTAACTTATTCTTTACTACATAATATCACATTTACACGAAGAACAAATCCGCAGAATCTAACCAAATATTTTGAAAGAACGCAATAAAAATAAACAGAAATTTGACTTAACAAATGATACTTGACAATTCTTACTGAACTTACGTTCAGAAATTAGTTTTTTTTTATAGTACTTATCAGAAACTGGTATTATATGGCAGATGTAAGTTAATTTTAATACAATAATTTCCAATTCATAAAGTAATACAAATAGTCAAAAGATTGTAAATATGTTGCCTACTTTTAATGGACAAAAAAGGATATTTCCCTTTTTATATATTCTTGCCAAAACCACTTAATTTGCCCTTTATAATCATTTCTAATTAGAAAAGATTAACAAGCAAGAAGTGGTCAATTTTGTAGCACAAAATTTTCAGATTAATCTAGTTTTTGTGCCTAATATCATTTTTTTATGTTTATTCTTATGTAACAATTATTAGACTTAATTATAAATGTGACTAAAACAAGTCTAAAATTAAAAGTAATGTTACATTGTATAGACAGACCAAACAATTGGGTTCATTCAAATTTCTTTTTAACTTTTATATATTGAAAATGATTGTTACTTCACTTCATTTTCTCAATAACTCTCTTAGCTGAGTCAAAGCAACGATATTCAATCGTATTTTTGCTGTACTGATTCCCCACTAAAATCCAATCGTATTTACTAAATCGTAATTCCTATGAATCGACTACAAATTACGAAATTGGACTCCTGGACAATTGCCACTTTAGTCAATAATTAGATAGTATTACACGATCAGGATATTTATTCAAAAACCTAAGTATGAGGAGATATCTGACTTGCTACGTAACGTTTTATTACGACCTTCCTACCAGCCCTTGTCTGGAGTGTAGAAAATAGTAACCGGAAATGTTGACCCTAGCGGCCTGTCGAGGGATTAGGAAATGTTGTAAATCGTGTGCATCAGGACTATTGTTCTTCCCTCTAACTGTTTTTTTCTAAATAGGCCATACGACACTAATTACGTCGCTTTTACCGTGGAGCGCCTATGAGTACCGAAGGTTCTATGACGCCCAAGACACTAACAAGTAAACAGAGTAATAGAAAAAGAAACTTCGAATAGCAAACTTCACGGCAACCTGACTGGCCCACATCATCATCGATACTATAATAGTATTTCAAGAAAAAAATGAACTCAAGCTTAGTTATGATGTCCTTAGTATTGTTCAACATGTAGTTGATGAGTGGTCAGCGGAAAACGCCTGTAGCGGCCTAGAGCAGGCCGGCAGGCTGCAGCCGAGGCGGCGGAGCACGAGCGGCGCGTGCCGAGTGCAGGGTGTCAGTTCCCTTCAGAAACCGGAGCTGCCGACGTTCGAGCTCAAAAATGACCGCGCCCAAAAATAGTTGCGGGGTGCGGGCGCGGGCGCCGGCACGGCAGGGGCGGGGGCCGTCGGCGGGCGCTGCGCCACCGCCAGAGCCGCCCCGGTCGCCGCGTACTCCACATTCCAACGTCGCTGCGCTGCCGGTGCGAACCAGTGACTGAGTGACCGCCTTCAACCCGTGCGACGTAAGTGCCGCGGAGTGTCAGTGTCTCGGACCCCGTACAGTGTGTAGGGGCCCTAAGTGTGATACTAAAACGAAGGTTTTGCGCTAACGTTGCACCTATTGGAATTGTGCAGTTTAAAAATAAAAGCCGTGTAGTGTTGCCAAATGAGGGGCAGCGGGCGCCGCGCGGAAATAGACGAGCGCCTTGTATAGCGCGCGGGGTTAGGTTACCTCGCGGGAGCGCGCCGCTGCCGCTCGCCGAGCCCGCCGCACGGCTCGTGGACATGTTTCTTACTTTACGCGGTCCAAATATCACTGTTCACATACGAACTGCACTACACACTGTACACTTATGTCTTACTAACCACAAGACACTAACAATATTGTAACACCGGAGACACCCTAAAATAAATCTAACTAAACCTACGTCTTGTGTAACTAAACTCAAACGTTTGTTATACCTCTGTTAAATTGCAGCAAAAAGCTTAAAAAACGTTTGAAAAAATAACACGTATTTATGTAAATAGATAAAGGATTAAATATAAGTTGAAATCATGTTTTCTACCCAAGGATAATTATTGAAGGTCAAAACTGTTAAGTTTTCCAAGAAATATGTTAAACTCAATATTTTCTGAAAAATTTTACAAAAATTGTAATTAATTCATACTTTGTAGAAAAATGCCGACGATAGTTAAATTTCGATTCCAATCAGTTTGTAAACTGACAATTGCACCCTGGCCACTGGCCACTGGCAACCCTGCCTACACACGAAATAATTATTTAACATGTACAAAGTCTACTTATTTAACTATTAATAAATACATATCTATACTTAACTTTTAAAGCTGAAGAGTTTTAACTCTCAAACCTCAAAAACTCCTCATTGGAATTTTAAAAAAATGTCTCGTATCACAGATATTTTTTTTGGTCTATCGTTCATTTACCTAGGAAGGTTTTAGGCGACATAACATCACGCCACGACCAGTACGATCGGATCATAAATGAAAAATGTTGCAAAACATAAATTCAAAGTAAACTAATTAAAGAACTTAATTCGCATAGCTAGTACAACATATATGTTCTCCCTTCCATTGTTGATCAACATCTGACATGTTTTTTTTAAACTTAACTGACCTTCCGTGAATACGACCACAGAATAGTTGTACCGAGGGAGTGTTCAGCCGTAGAACTTAACTTTACATTTATACTGGCAACACTAAATTTCCATTAATCATAAAAAGATTTTGATTATTTCATGCAGAACATACTTGAGAGATACTTGTTGAAACATGATTGAATATTGTCAGCGGCCTGTCCATAACCGTGCATAGACAATTTGAAAAATAGTTATACATTGAAATGTTCGTAGAAAAGTTCAAAGATTCGGTATTGGAACTGTTGCCTTCGCGCTAAATCCAATTTTATACTTGTCTTGAAAGTTTGCCAGCTCGCCGGCCGTAGGTGTGCGCGATGGCGAGAAAGATAAAACCTCTAAAAATAAACCGGGACTTCATAAACAATACGGGCGTTTCGCGCCGTCCCGGAGACCGTTCTATTTTTTCTACATTTTGGCGCGCGCGCGTTTTATTAGGTAACGACATTACTCTGAGTTATTTATCGATAAGTTTTTAGGATGCTTTAACGTCTCATGATGCACGTTATAAGCGATTGGCGATTGATGAATGCTCATACATTTTTTTAAAAATTTACAAATTTAACAGTTGCGTACAAAGCATTTACAAATAATTTTATTGTTAATTTAAACAAGGTCCTCCAGATGTAACAAACCTAAGAGAATCTAGCGTACAACTGGATGACCTTGAAACATAACCCAATGGCTTTCAACTTCACCCTAATGAAATATTTGTCACGTACCCGCGACATTGATGCTTCAACTTGAAGCACTTCTCCAGAGTGACTCGTGTTTAAATAACGCGGAACTTGAGCTCACAGGTACAAATATATTTATATAAAGTTTATCAACGCCGGTGACCAAGTGGTACTGTCCAGGCAAATATGAGCCTGAGTCTTAATTTAATTAATGTTTTTGGAGAATTATCTCATTTATTTAAGTCTTTCCATAGGGATTCACATATATCAGTACTTATACAGCGGACGTTACGACCATTTTCTTTTAAACATTCTAATCATAACAGTCAATAGCGCATAAAAATCGTCGTAGTAGGTCATAAACATCGAACTGTACCGGTGCTATATTTTTGAGGCGGTTTAGTTCGTAATGTCTAGTCTATTGATGTATATCACATGTTAAATGTCTGCTTTATAAATACGTGCATGTATCGGACGTCGTGAGGATATATTGTCAGTCGCGCACCGCGCCGCATGTTCTCGATTAGCGCCATCTATCAACAAATGAACGGTGTGCAGTAACATCAAACACCAAGCGTGTTCCACTGCCAAGATACAAATAGAACGGTCATTGAAATTTCGAAGACAAACAAATGCCGTAGATTTTTACATAAATTACTTCGAATAGTCAACAACTGTACCGATTCAATTTGCATGTATAGATAAAAAAAGTTACTTTAATTTTTTTCAATATGACAAAATGACTACAAGAAATGTATCTTTTATTTTACAGATTAAATAAACCACCAACATGTCTGACGAGGAGGAATATTCGTAAGTATTCCTGTGAATATGTCTCGGCACCCACCCACCAGCCAATACGTCATTGCTTCACAATCTTGCAATAAAATAATTCAAATATTCACAAAGAACATATTTTTAAGTTCCAACAAATCTGCGGACCGATTAAGCTCGCTGCACCATGTATTGCCGCTACATAGAAATCTTTAATCTTGCGAGACATTGATGGAGGAATACTTTGCGTGTTGCAGTGGCTCCGAGGAGGAGGAAGTCGAAGAAGAAGTCCCGGAGACGTAAGTGTGGCGCCCCGAGCCCGGCCTCCTCCGCCAGCAAACTAGTTCCCATTCTTTACACCTCTACTGTTTGGTTTTGTTCACTCTAGCTTATCAGGGCCTGGTATCTCTGCCTCGGCTAGTCTGTCATCTTTTGTTTTATACAACTATTAGTTCTTAGCTAAGGATCCCTGAGTTAGTTCCCGGCGTAGAAGGGCAAGCCCTCGCACTGAGTACATCCTTTCAGACACTGTTGCACTACCTTTCTTAGCACCTTTAATTATTTGGTCATCCCCTGTTTAGCTCGACGCTCCCACTCTGCTCTCATTTGCAAAA